>SNQJ01S0158451.1:0-21782 GCA_010110895.2 Picea sitchensis
AAAAGTGACATTTTGCACTTTAACCAAAGTCAAGTACAAAATAGAACATAAAGTACATAGGACAAAGGCAAATGTCTCTCCCACATGTGCTAAGAAGGGATAACACATGGGGAACACCTCCCAAGGTACACAAATCAACAAGAGTTTAAGCCCCACCTCTTGGTTTCTACTTGTTAAATCTTCAAGCATTGTTGTATTGCTGTTATAAAGACTCCATAGCCCTCAAAGGCACTCATCTTACAACTCTCTATTGGTGAAATTGATCAACAAACACTCTCTTTCAATTCTCTCAAGCTTTCTACTAATTTTGCTAACGCTAACACTCACTAACTCTCTAGTAAACTTGCTGATGTTGCAAAAGTTTGCTACAGCCATCTTAATACACTCTTATCTGCTGCATACACTCTTGTAAAAGGTGGTTTAAACTTTAACTTGGTCAGAATTTCTCTTAAGCAATTGGATAATGTTCTATGTGATGCATGCTTAATTTTCTTGGTCAATTGTTGAAATTCTAAGCTCATTTTATTGCTGTTGTTACAAATTTATATTGTTGTTACAAGATTGGTGTACTGCTGCAAATTTGTACCAGCCATTGCAATTTTTATTGTCTAGTGTCTTCAAGGGATATTCATTGCATGTTCGTGCTTGGAAATCATTATATATATCCTATAAAGTGTTCTTGTTCCGGGCAGGTACTCAAACAGCTTCAATCTTCTTCTACTACCTTGACCTAGACTAATCCTTAGGTGATCAGACAGGGGGCGGTAGGCTTGGCTATTTTACTTGCTACTTTGATCCCTTGAGGTCGCCGGGGAAGCCTCCCATGTGGTGGACCTCCTCCATCACTAAAACGAGGGAATTTCTTACTAAGGTGACAGTGGTAGGATTTTCCATAGTTATACAAATTTGGGAACTCGTGTTGGGCTTTGCACGAGTACAAATCTTGTGATAACAAATACATAGGCACGTGAGGGATTATATTTCTCCGCAAAGAAAAGGTCAAAAACTTCCCCCTTAATAGAGTATGCAACTCAAAGAATTCATTCTAGCAGTTTGGCCTTACATCAAAGTCTAACCGTGTATTCACATAAATTCATTTTTAAAAAGCCTCCGGAACCTGAGCAGGAAAACAATGCATGGGAGCCCATCATCACGGATCCAAATTTAGTTCAAGAAGGCTGGGGGCCACCCCCCAAGAACAACGATGATCATCCGCCTGACACAAGCATGATCCTTGTTGCTGCATGATGGACTGTCTCTATGTGTGGGCCAACTAGCCCTTATCTTGTTATCTGCTTCTCACCATATGCCAGTTTCTGTTATCAGCCTCTATGGCAGATAACAGAATGGTAAGAAACTTTTCTTTTCACAGAGTCGGCCACTCAAAGAATTCATTCTAACAGTTTGGCCTTACATCAGACTCTAACCATGTATTCACATAAATTAATTTTAAAGAAGCATATGAAGCCTAAGCGGGGAAACAACACAAGAGAGCCCATCATCACTGACCCAAAGCCAATTGTGGAAGGTTGAGGGCCACCCCCCAATAAAAAGGATGACCATCTGACATAGACATGATCCTGTTGATTTTTCAATAAGGTAGGTTAAGCATGAAGTTCATTCCATTTTTATCATTTAACCATAACCATAAATGTTGCAGCAACCAAGATCACAAGAAGAAGCACCATGCACAAGAACACAAGCAGTATCCTGGGAAACCCTTCTCAACAAGGGAAGAAAACCCAGCCAAATCCTTTGCTATATTCTTCAAGAGAAAGACCTTCACCACCAAGATAAACCCTAGCACACAAGAGGGTGCTCAAACCCTAGAACTTTAACGCCCAAGAGAGGTGTGCACCTTTTCCCAAGTAGATGTACTTGCTGAAATTTCCAAACTCACATGAAAGATATGTTTCCTCAAAGGGGATTTTACCTTTACTTATACTAACCTAATTCTGTCAACAAAAGTGTCTATTGGCACAACAGGGCCGACCTCACTTAGCTTATAATATAATTATAATTATTATTATTATAATTAATATTATCCAGATTAATTATCTTTTACATTTATTATTAATCACATTAAGATGGGGCCGACCTGTACCCTTTACATAACAATTAGGGTTACAGGCAGGTCTGACTCTTGAACGATATATAGCAAAGGATCCGATACACCAACTAGTGCTCATCCACTAGGGGCACATCCATAGGGATGTCATATCTCTGGTTCACTGCATTACACAGAAGAACCAGATCTTCACGCGTTCACCTGTGCTCATCCACAGGCACGTCCACTCTACAGATCTTCTTTCCCACTGCCTCACACAGGAGAATCATCTGGAGTCTTCTCGTCAACTCTGTTGCTCAGAGGAGGCTAATACATCATCTTCACTTATGTTCACATGACGATGCACCCAGCACTTTGGGATTTCACACGTTCACCTTGTGCTCAGCCATAGGCACGTCTAACTCAACAGATCGCCTTTCCCACTGGATAATCATCTGGAGTTCTTCTCAACTCTCTGAATGGAGGAGGTCATCTCTACATTCCTAGCTCTGTCTCAGGCAGGAACCACGTACCCTTCTTAGGGGCTTTCTCTCAAGTTTGTAAGCTGAGAGAAAGACTCACATAGCTGCAATGATCCACATCTCACAGGTTTGTAAGCTGGAGAATGTCTCACATAGCTGCAATCATCAACACTCCCTCGCAGCTAGGGAGGCATTCTTCATCATGCCAAGTCTCATACGAATGTATTTTGAATTTTTTCTCGGCTGGAGTCATCAATACTCCCTCTCAATGAGGAAGGCATTCTTCACCAAATTTGTTTGGTGTAGATGTCTGCAATCTGCTCAGGTGTAGGAAGGTACTGCAAGTGTACGATTTTCCTCTGCATCATATCTCTGATATAAGGATATGTCATCTCATCGTGTTTCGATCCATCAAGAAACAATGGGTTCTTAAGGAGCTTTACACACGGCTCTTGGTTATCATCATAGGATCCATCTCATGGTCAAGTAAATCTGTCAAAAGCTTGTGAAGCCACATTGCTTCGCACGCTCGATGCTATATACTCTGCCTCTGTGGTTCTCAAGGACATAGAGTTTTGTTTCCTGCTATATTAAGAAACCATGGCAAACTTCACGGTAGAAAATCAACCAGATGTGCTCTTTCGGTTCATTGTACTTTCTGCTCAATCTGAATCGGCATATCCTGCAACTTCAAGTTCACACTGGAGGCATATCTCAGGCCATATCTAACTATGCCTCGAATATATCTCAATACATGTTTTGTTGTTGTCTGGTGAGTCTATCTCGGTTGACTCATGAAATGACTAAGCATATTCACTGCATAGCATGAATCAAGTCTGGTGTTAACCAGATACATCAGTGATCCAATCAACTGTGGATCAGTCTCATCTGAATCATCATCAATCTTCTTCTTTAAATCCATCTCGGTGGATTTTCATTCTGTCGTACTAAACTTCTTTAATATTCCCACTGTATATTTTCCTTGACTCAGGAAAATCTCATCGATCCTTTTTCATACTTCTTGGCTCAAGAAGTAGTGCATAATACTCAGATCCTTCATAAAAAATCAAAAGTCAATGCTTGCTTGTTTTCAACAAGGCTTTTTGAATAAGTCATCAAAATCAGGCTCTTGTCACCAACACTGTAATAATATAGGTTTGGATCAACAATACTCTTGTTGAAACCTAAACTCATATCCTTTGACTATAGATATCGCTTTGTATTTCTCGACACTTCCATCAGCTGCATGTTTGATCTTATAGATCTACTTGGAAGTTACCACAGACTTCCCTTCTGGTCTCTGAACAATATCTTGAACATCATTCTTTTAAGATATACTGGTATTATTTTGTTATGGCATCTTGCCATACCTGTTCTCTTGTTGCTTCTTCAAGACAAGGAGGCTCAAAATCAATGAAATGGCTCGTGACTGAAGGATAGCTCGAAAATCTCTTTTGCTTTCTCGAGATGTGCCTTGAGGGGCTTGTATGTTCCTCTGCCTCTTGCAAAGTGAGCCTAGGCAGGCCTTTTATGCCCTACTGCAATATCTCTGGACATATCAACTAGAGCAACTAGATCAGTTGGAATAGTGTCTGTCTCCCTCTGAAATGTTGAAGGGGGAGAAGGTATTGTCTCACTGTTAATCTCCATCTGAGATTCTTTGGATCTTTGAAAGGTTATCTCTTCTTCAAGGACAACATCTCTGCTTGTCTCAATCTTTCTCTGACCAAGGATGTAGATCTGGAATGTCTTCGAAGATTCACTGTTTTATCCCATAAATGTATACTTTCTCCCTGAAGGGTTTAGCTTGGACTTCTTCTCTTTGGGTACATGAAAATACACTGGGCACCCAAATATCCTGAAGTGTTCAATCTCAAGCTTCACTCCGATGAAGGTTTCTTCGGGAGTTATGTTTTTTAAAGTCAGATGAAGACTCTTGTTCTGAGCATATACTGTGTCATGCATGCTTCTGCCCATGGAATCATAGAAGGATTCCGATCATGCAATATTGCATTGGTAGTCTCAATGATGGTTCTATTCTTCCTCTTTCTCGAATAGTTTTGACTCCCTCTGAGTCAAGTGACTCCCTCTGAGTCAAGTGACTCCCTCTGAAGGATGAGCATCTTCCTTTGTTCTTAACCTGTCTGGAACAAGAAAACAAGAGGAACCAAAAACAAGAATATCTCCTAAAGGAGAATAATGGGTACATCTCTAGAATCAAAACAATTTAAGGATTGTTGTCACAGCTAAAACACCTACTTGTAATGTAGCAAACTTTAGAAATATAGGTTAGAGGAATGACAATTACAACAATCAAACCTGGAGTCTTCACTTCCAGTGTGTTGTTCCTCTGAATGCACTGAGATCCCTCTGGATCCAAGACTTCAGCAAAAGGTTCCTTCGTCCTGCAATTACCCTCATGACAATGATACAAATAATAAATATACAAGTGCATACATGAGGGTGGGTGTTGATATGATTTCTCTAATGGCACATCGTTGATCTCTGTCCTCTGACATCTTTATGAAGGAGGTGGTCACAGTGACACCTTTTTGTATCACCCATAATAAGTCTTCCTTAGAAGTCTTGTCTTCCAGGAACTTGAAGTTGCTTGATTCATCAAGCTTATCTTCCAACATAGTTTTGTTCATCATAATTTTAGATTCTTCACAACCCATTGTCAACTGGGCTAAAAAACCTAACGGCTAGGCTAGGCTAGCACTTTTAGGTTTTGTTGGACTTATGACTGCTAACAATAAGCCTTTGAAAGATAGGAGAACACTGGTGAGCTGAAGAGCTCCTTCAATGAGTTGCAAAAACTCTAATTCTGAAATTTCTGCAGAAATTAGTGAAACCCTAGAAACCCTAGGGCCAAAATTTCAAAATGCTCGGAATTTCACTCTAAGAGTCTCTAGAGATGCGCTGGAGGACGTTGTACTCTTCTATGCCAAAATTAGCCTCAACGTTCAAGTATTAATGGCTGAAACACCTCAGAAAGGAGGGTCGTACGAATTTTTCTGGAAACCCTAGAAGGGTCGTACGATTCTACAAAAGGTGAGAGGAGACTTGGTGGATGCTTGTGCAATGGGTTCTTTCAATACCTATGCTCTAATACCATGTTGATTTTTCAATAAGGTAGGTTAAGCATGAAGTTCATTCCATTTTTATAACCATAACCATAAATGTTGCAGCAACCAAGATCACAAGAAGAAGCACCATGCACAAGAACACAAGAAGTATCCTAGGAAACCCTTCTCAACAAGGGAAGAAAACCCAGCCAAATCCTTTGCTATATTCTTCAAGAGAAGGACCTTCACCACCAAGATAAACCCTAGCACACAAGAGGGTGCTCAAACCCTAGAACTCTAGTGCCCAAGAGAGGTGCGCACCTTTTCCCAAGTAGATGTACTTGCTGAAATTTCCAAACTCACATGAAAGATATGTTTCCTCAAAGGGGATTTTACCTTTACTTATACTAACCTAATTCTGTCAACATAAGTGTCTATTGGCACAACAGGGCCGACCTCACTTAGTTTATAATATAATTATAATTATTATTATTATTATAATTAATATTATCCAGATTAATTATCTTTTACATTTATTATTAATCACATTAAGGTGGGGCCGACCTGTACCCTTTACATAACAATTAGGGTTACAGGCAAGTCTGACTCTTGAACAATATATAGCAAAGGATCCGATACACCCACTAGTGCTCATCCACTAGGGGCACATCCATAGGGATGTCATATCTCTGGTTCACTGCATTACACAGAAGAACCAGATCTTCACACGTTCACCTGTGCTCGTCCACTCTACAGATCTTCTTTCCCACTGCCTCACACAAGAGAATCCTCTGGAGTCTTCTCGTCAACTCTGCTGCTCAGAGGAGGCTAATACATCATCTTCATTTTTGTTCACATGACGATGCACCCAGCACTTTGGGATTTCA
Organism: Picea sitchensis; assembly: GCA_010110895.2. Taxonomy (NCBI): domain Eukaryota; kingdom Viridiplantae; phylum Streptophyta; class Pinopsida; order Pinales; family Pinaceae; genus Picea; species Picea sitchensis. Next base: position 6,485 of record SNQJ01S0158451.1, read on the forward strand.
CACGTTCACCTTGTGCTCAGCCACACACACATCTAACTCAACAGATCGCCTTTCCCACTGGATAATCATCTGGAGTTCTTCTCAACTCTCTGAATGGAGGAGGTCATCTCTACGTTCCTAGCTCTGTCTCAGGCAGGAATCACGTACCTTTCTTAGGAGCTTTCTCTCAGGTTTGTAAGCTGAGAGAAAGACTCACATAGCTGCAATGATCCACATCTCACAGGTTTGTAAGTTGGAGAATGTCTCACATAGCTGCAATCATCAACAGATCCCTGCTGCCGCAAAATGGACTCTCTATGTGCAGGCCAGCTGGCGCTTTTCTTGTAATCTGCTTCTCACCCTATGGCAGTTTCTGCTATAAGCCTTTATGGCAGATTAGAATCTAGCTTACTAGATTCTTAGGCTACTAGGAGATTTTTGGACTCTGCTCATGGTAGTTTCTTGATGCAACCCAATATTATGGTATAAAATATTGTACATATTGACCATATTAATAGTTAAAGGAAACATTTATTCAAAAATACATTTTAAATTACAAATTAGTTCTAAGCATTAATGGTGACAAAAACATAATATGGGTGTGGTTTATGCCATAAGCTAGTAAGGGATATAAAAGCCTTACCTAGAATCAACTAAGATGTTGGCTCTCGTTAAGTTGATGTATAACATTTTTATGCTAATTCATCGAAGTCAACTTCTATAATATTAAACATAAATTAACATTTTCTGCATGCACAAACCAACTGTGATTCAAGAAAAAGTAATGGCACTAAGAACACAATGTATAGGTTCCGCTGATTTCCAAACTTACCATCTCGGGAAAACAAGTAAGCTCTTCCACTTTAGTTACAGGTATTCCAACCTGTTCCAGTGCAGATGCTGTGCCACCAGTTGAAACAATAGTGTATCTGCAACAATAAATGATACGTGGGTTTATGTCAAATGTAACTTAATGCAATTAATATTCTAAATTTAACAGGTGACAAAACTAAGAAAGGAAGACAGACAGGCAGACTGTCTAACTAGAGCTAAATAGAAGTATAAATGCACAGTAACTATACAAGAGAAAGCATATTAAAAGCATGCATAGACAGTTAGGCCCCTCCTGCCAATATGTTACAACTTACAAGGGATTCTAATTTATTCCTAAAAGAAAGTATCTATCTGGCCCGTTTAAACAAGAGAAGGTATAGTAGTGGGTAGCCCCCTAAATGATTAATTAAAGGTGGTATAAGGCTACCAGGTCTAGGAGGTATTCAGGTGTGAGTAACTATGCAGGTGGGTAGTAGGTAACAGTAAAGGGTAAATAGCAGTATACCAAAAGTAAAAATATGTCAGCAGAAAGTGTTTGTTGGTTATTGAATGCTGGCACTGTATCCGACCGTGCACCACTCCGTGCCTGAATTTCCATCAAAACAAAGAAGGGATAAGGCTTATTGTTTCAGCCAGTAGGTTCCATAGTTAGCTCATCTGATTCTTGCTTAAGCAGGTCAGAAAGGCTTTGAGAGTGTCTTCTCCCTGCCCCAGGGTGTGGGAACAAGTAATTTTGAACAAGGGGTAAGTTCTGTTTTCACTCCCCTACCTTAGAGTAAAGGGGGAGAGGGGACCTATTGATTGTTCCCATGAGGAGCTTGTGGCAATAAAATCCAAGTGTTGGTGGGCCTGCGAGGTACGAGTAGAAGGGTTGAAACGCTTTTCACTTGGATTTAGTCGGTGATTTGTCATTAGGCTAGGCAATTAACAATGTTATTTTTTTAGCTTAAATTGTACTAGCTTGAGCTCTTGCAACATCAATAAACCAGACGTCATCCTAATCACTCTGCTTCTTACTGCATGCTTGTCAAAATAGAGTTGCTAGTCTTACAATCCATTAACATATTCTCGTAATCATGTCAAAATGCAGCCTTGTTAACCGCCAGATTTACCTTATGCAAATGGAGGGTTAAGGTCCAGTTAGATTTTATCAAGCTATTAGTCAAAGATAGCTTCCATAGAGATCAGAGATGGGTTCCCAGGGATCAGAGTTCATTTCAGAGGCATAGTAATCACTTTTGGGGAAATTGCTATTTTTTGCAGTCTTCCTATATTTTAGGAGCCAAAGTTCAAAGGTCCAAATGTCAGAGATGATTACATAATTGGGATCCTTATGAGCTCACAATGTCGATGAGCATTTTTGGGCGACACGCGAGACACTGCTATTTTTAGCAGTTAGGATTTCAGGGCTCGTGTGACGATTTTGAGCATATATCTGGATTCCTTGCAGAAAACCAAATCGGATGAGCTTGATTTCATTGACATGCGAGAAGTTGTTATTTTTAGGTGTGCTATATTTTGCAGTGTTCTCCTAGCAATTCCCGACATTTTTCATCTTTTCCTATTTTTTAGGAAGACTGCTATTTTTAGCAGGGCTGGGTGACATGTGGTAGCAGGTAAGGGTGCTATGTTGGATGACATGTCGAAGTAATTTTTGAGCAAACCCTAGGCGCCTTATTGGATAAATTTGGCAATGAGATAAGGTTGAGTTGCATGCATCAGTTCTAATTTCAGTGGATGACTCATCAGCTATTATTGGCAAGAGAGGGTGACTTTCTTGCATGAGGAGGATGATATTAGTAAACAGACAATTTATTTTGGGAAGGTTCACTTATCTTGAGTTGAGTCAACACTACATGGTGGACGCATGAGCTAGGATAATTTTGGAACAGTTTATCTTCAATTTATTTTTAGTTAAGTCAACACCGCATGGATAGTTTAGGAGGGTGCATGAGTTTGGCAAAATTTGGAACAGGGCAATTTTGTCTTAGTGAGAGAGAGATATTTATTCATCGCTATTAAGTGGCTTATTTCAGTAGTTTACTCCATTTATTTCAGCCACTTCACTTCAGAGGTATTTTGCATGACTAAGGCGCCTTGTTTGGAGAGTTCAAGAATCTATATAGGAAGGGCGAATAGTATTATTACTGCAGAGTCTTTCAGAGCAGCCAGCAGCCTTTCTTCTCTATATTCTCTTCTTTCTTTCTTGCTGCCTATAGTTTATGCTGAGCAGAAATATTGTGATTAGTCTTGTATTCCATCTTCATGATGTAGCCAATCTCTTGAGCAATACAAAGATAAAGTTTGACTATGCATTTTCTCGCAGCTTTTTAACTTGTCGGTGCAATATTTTATGTCTTGTGCAGTGGTGTGGGTAGTTTTCATGCCTCTATTTTTATAGTATCAGTCACCTAGAGTGCATATTCTTTCTGTTTTCCGTTCATATTTAGCCATTGCAAGTTGAAATTTTCTCGCTTTCTTTAATTACCAATATGCTCTTGTCCTTGATTGCTTGCACACATACCAAGGACCATTATTTATGTGCCAATTTGTCATACTAACATGCAGATTTTCGAAGTAATTATCAGTGCATCAACGTTAGAGAGGCCCCCCTATGGTTGGCCAAGTTCCATCCCGAATGGAGAAGCACTCTGCTAGTGACCTAGGGCTGATTGCTTATTAGTTATTACTCGGTTTTATTTGCTGCCTGTTATCGCACAGTTTGTAGATAGGAGAGAGGCTAAAGAATAGCAGGTCAAACTGGCAAAACAGGAACCTTCCCCACCCAATATCACCACAATGGGGAGGTTCTTTCTATTTAGGGAGGCTAGGCCCAGGGGAGACGTCCCCGATAACCTGGGGTTTTGAAAGGGCAAAGGCTAACAGGACAAAGACAAATTCCCCCTTCATAGAATACCGCCAATCAGATAGTCCCAGCTAAACAGCCAATAATAGAGTATAACCAAAGAAAAGAAAAGCACCTGCTTGAGACAATACAACAAGGAAACTAATGTGTGCAATCTTGGTTAGTACTTCATATAAATCAATGCCTATCTGATATTCAATACAAGCAATTTAAAAGTAAATATTGACGTAGTCAATGTTTGCAAAATAGCAATGATAAATATATCACTTGTCAATAAATACTAGAACGATGTAGCATTCAATGTAACAAATCAATACTCAATCCAATATATGCTCTCAACTACCATTCAATTGCTCACAAGATAAGACGTTGATGCATTAAGATGAAATAACCAAGTGTGACGTCAGCATCTTAGGGTTAGGGTTAGCTCCTAGATTAGGGTTAGTAGTTAGGGTTTGCTTCAAAAAGGTTTTAAGGGTTGTTTGTGATCAATTTTACTTCAGCGCAAGGGGTCTTGGAGATCAGTGCCTTAAAAGGGGGAAATGGAGTCAGCTAAGTGAAGGACGCAGAAGCTGAAGGAAGCAAGGGGCAAAACGGCTAGCTCATAAAGTCAAGACAAGAGGGTTTGAGAGGGAGAGTGTTGCTAAGGCAAGGCTCTTTCATCAAACCCTAAAAGAAAACGGCCCTAGGTGTAGATAACCTAGGCCTGGGACGTCCTCTTCCTCTTGAAATCAAAATGGTACGGTTAGCATAAAGGAAGAAAGAAAAAGGAGTGTAGTTATGCCTAGGCTCTCTCTTTCCTCTTCAATGGCTTAAAGCTTCTCTATAAGGGGACATGAGACAATGACCTACTTGTGTGTTTGTCCCCTAGGGTTTTGATTCAGCAATATTTATAAATAGATGCAAGAAATTAAACTACAACCATTCAATCAAGAAGTTTTGCAGAAAAATACTTACAAATCATCAGGAAATAATCATGCAAACCCTAGTTGTAAACCTTCCTTCAAGAGAAACACCATATAATGCCAAAAATCTCTTCCTTCAACTAGTGTGCATCACTTAGTTCCGCCAAAAACCCCAATAGGGCGCTAAAAATCAAACCTCACTATGAGTGAGTAAGTTGTGATGATAAAATGAGAGTCAAAACACTCAATATATACTGTATCAATGACCTAATTTTACTTTTTAGGTCATAAAAAGGACGACAAGGCCAAAATGTCAAAATAATATTGTTTTTACATTAAATGTTAAAAAGAAACCCTAATTGAGCAAAAAGTGAGACGTCAAGCCCCTCTGAGGGAGACGTTAGCCCTTTCTAGGGCCAGTGCAGCATCAAGAAGCAAAACGTTAGCCCTCTAGGGGCCTCTCCAACATGCCACACGTGCCACTGTTGCCCAGTCTGCCTCCCAAAGCGTCCATGAAGCTGGATGACATTATGGTGAAGATGGGGGCGTCCTAAGCCTTCCAAGGCTAGCGTTCCACTAAAAAGGGGTGATTCCCCCTAGGTCTAGTTCTGTCGGAGTGTCTCTGGTGGAACGTCCTCTTCCTCTCAGGTGCAAGCCCCTGATCAAGATCTGTCCAGTCTCTGCCCCTTGATGGGGTCTCAACATCCATCTGGTGGGCTCTTCAGTCCCATGGAGGTCCGAACTGATCATCTCCCCATGTGTATCGGTCCAAATGGTACCTGTCCATCAGGCATGGTCTTGCACATCAAAAGCTACGCCCTCCATGGGCTCATCAGTTATAGGGATCATAGCAATGTCAATCACATCTCATCATCAATATTATTAAACATATGCATAAAACCCCTAGTACATCAGTCAATAGCTCAAAGACATTACAAAAACCTACAATACAAGATTAGAGAAAAGGTCAAGGCACCCTATTGGGCCAGTGTCCACAAGAAGAGGAAAGTTTCCAGAAAGGACTCATCCAAGCCATGTAAGTGAGGTGGTGTGGATGGGGATGTCCAAACATGTGGGTGCAGTGAGGGCCAAGGATGCATAAAGGTGTTATCTGTGGGTGCCTTTGTAGAAGGCGAGTTGTTTCTGTCATGGATGCATTTTTTCCAAGCCCATTCTTGCCTTTATTCTTTTTATTCTTGTTTTATTCTTTTATTTGCTTTTTTGCTCAATAACTAACCAGGGGACACTGCCTTGGTATGGTGACTAAAGCTGACAACGTTACCCACAAGTACTTTCACAGAAATGAGAAGGTTGGCTCGTGATGAGACCCCCTTTCCCTTGGCCATGCAACCAAGAGTCACTGCCCTGGCGTGGTAACCAGTTGGTGGCAATGTCATACTGCTAGGTACCCATGGACCTAATAGGTTGGCTCGTGATGAGACCCCCTGTTGTTCCAGAGTCTGTACTCAAGGCTTAGAAGTACAGTGTTTAGGCATCTGAAAGTGGGTAAAGGGTAGAGAAGAGAGAAACGTCAACCTTCGGCAAAGGAAACTAAGGAAGATTTCTGCGTTGGCGTTGTCTAGCTTCCAACTGTTCCTAGATGTTAATATCCTGTTCAATCGTTGCCCATGAACGTTCGAGTTCAACCCGGGTAGTGGTTGTTTTAAGGATAGTATCGAAAAGATTTAAGGCAATGTGTGTTTGGTTTGATAATCCGAGTTCGATATTGGGCTGTGTTGGTACAGGGACAGTCATGGAGGAACAGTAAAATAAGGAAACCTCAAAAGGATAATTTAAGTGTTGTCTCAATTCGGTCGTATAAAAGAGAGTTTACGGTTTCGGGAATAAAACGGGGTGCAAATCAAAGGCTCTTTCCCGTAACTGAGTTATATCTTAATAAAATGTATGAGGTGGGAGAAAAACATTTAGCTGTCTATCGAGTAAGGCTCCTATCAAGGGAGAATCTCACGTATAAACAGAAGAAGAAAAATGTAAAGAAGTAACCCGATGAAGCATAAAATATATATAGAATTCTGAAAGTGTTGACTGGTCTTATACCTGTTGATAGTTGGTACAGAGGAAAAACAGTAAACAATATAGAAAACCGAAATTTATTCACTATAGTAGAGGTTGTACTAAATTATAGCGAAGCATTCATCAGATACAAATATGAAATGAAGCGAAATATGAGATACAAGAAAACAAACTCATAACACAGTCGTGACGGAATTGAGAATCTTCAGATTTGCTTTGTATTAACTCTCAAAATGTAAAAACTCTGTTACAATTGACACAAAAAGGTCTAGCCCCTTTTCTTTCTTTCTATGGTATATTTATACAGTTTTACAATAAGATGGAATCTCAATCGTTACAAAATTTTTAGTTATGATTGGGAGGAGAGCAATCGCTCCATTTCTTCTTCTCTGTCTTTACTTGGTGCCAGAAGCTTGTCCTCGTGCGTGCTCGGTACAGGTGACACATCTTTCAAACAGCCGAGATATCAGCCTTGACGGTTCTGTTTTACAATTGGCTTCAAAAGAGTAACAATCTCGGGCTAATTGCGCCATCCTGTCCTCCATCTGTCTGTCTATGATGTCGATAGCACATAATTGTGCGCTTGGTTTAATCATACATTTGTCTATTTGGACTATGTCCACCATAGTCACTTGGAAGATCTCGGCTGAATCTCTTTCCTCTTTTTCATTTAAATCAAGAGAGATTTTTGCCATATTCATCTGAATCAATGCCTCGGCATTACCTCCACTATCAATGCCTAGCAGATTACCATCTATAGAGCTAAAAGCCTCTTCTAAGGAATTCGTTACCCTTTTGGCTTGCAGCTTGCCTTCCGAGATGTTGTGCTCCCATTCTTTCAATAGAATGTTTCCTCTGGTCTGCTCCGAAATGGTGAACCTGGGAGTACTTCCCGAATCCCTGTTGTTTGTGGCTATCATAGCCTCTTGGAAGGCGACCCGTGCTGCTCCAGCTTCCCTTTCTCTAGCAGATAAGTTCTCCAAAACCTGATTGACTAGCAAACAGTTGTCCCGGATCACTTCTACCTTGGCGAATAAATTTTATTGGGCCGCAAAGACTCTGCTCTGAATCTCCATCGCCTGGGACTGGAACATCCCGATATTTATCACTTTACTTTCGGCGATCTCCACTCTAGCCTGTAGCTGTTCGATCAAATCTTTTTGCTTTCTCGCTTGCACCTGACCATTCTGACCCACCAGCTGTGCTTGTTCGAGCTTAGTCTTGAGCAGCTTTATCTCATTTTTATCGGCCAACCTGGCCTGCTCTATTCCTACACTCGCTTGGTCCTTGGCAACCTCCTCTGCAGTGGCTAGTCTGGCCTCTAGGGTTTTGATGAGGCGATTTTTTCGTTTCAGCTGGTTTTTTAAAAGCCCGACTGAAAATTGATTCGTCGAGGCATATGCTCCTAATGTCCCTGCTATTTCAGTCGTGAATTGTTCATTCCTCTTGTCTTTCCCATCAGTTATAACTTTGTATTTCTTGACTGTTGACTCTCCTTCCTGATAGAATTCCATCTTTATCACTGCCTTTCTCTTCTTATCGAAGAAGAACTCATTCGGAGGGAGCTCTTCCACCCTTATAGGCCTCAACTCTTCATTGAAGATCCACCCTGCGTCAATATTTCCCTGAGTTGACTGCAAGGGAGTAACTGATGTGATAGGTTCTCCGATTTGCTTCGCTGATTGTCTCGGAGTAGTAACCGGACTCTGCTTCTTCGGCGGGTTGGGAGTCTTTATCTCTGCTTTCGGACTCTTAGTTTGCTCTCCCTCGTCCTGGTGTTTTTCTTAACCGGGAGTCACATCCTTGGAGCCTTCGGCATCTTTTTGTTTCGCCTCCGCTGTACTCGGATTCTCACCCCGCAATACTGCGGGAAGACAACTGCGTCGATGTTCTTGGAACTTCAGAACATCAGCTCTCTCCTCAGGTGCCAAGGTTTGTATCCGAGCTAGAATCTCGACATAGGATCTTGCACCTCGAAAAATGTCATCCGAGGGCGAATTCTCGTGCTCAAATCTCTTGAGTCCGCAACTGGCCAAATGATTACTCACGACCCTTTGCGGATCGTGCTTCTTGAACTCAATAAGGTCCAAATTTAGGTCTTCCAGGGCTGTTGCCTCAGCGTTAGCATGCCCGAAATCTAATAAAGAATATGAATTTAAATGAACAGGAAAAGGTGGCCATACCTTCTTCGAGTATCCCTTCAGCTCCTTGTTGATGCCACCGATTACTGTTTGTTTAGCAACCTCACGACAGCCAGCTTGTCGGGAATGAATAATGGCAATGCATGCGGGGGAACAGAAGCCCCGAAAACTCTGAGATATGAGAATTCGGCTTCTTCATACCAGTCAGCTATGCTGCTCAAATTCGTCACTATACTGTCCGAGATCCTGGGTGGCGGGTGACCGAAAATAGTGACATGCAGAGGCACCATCACCCAGTTGAAGATTTCATATACGAAATCTGTCGCTTTGTTATCCCATAATTTCGAATGATAGACGTGGATGGGCTCGTCCTCTGCTGGAGTCCAACTCCAGCTCATTAAGGGAAATGGTGTTAAAAAACACACGGCGTCCATAATGTACGCAGACATGAAAAATGAAGAAGTCTTTCCGCTCTCTTTCTGCACCCGATACTCTGTGACCCGACTGGTCAAGCTATCGGACAGCATTTTCGCCCAGTCGAAGGAACAACCTTCGACGACTCGAAATATTAGAGGCACCCATGGAAGAAAGAAATGTGAGGTGTCCTCTCTCCCGTATAATCTGCATGTCATCATAGCTACATACTTGTACTGTGGTTCTAAGGAAGCTATTGAATATATACCATGACTGTCTGCCCTGAACTTCGCAGGGTGCAAAACCCAATCTCTTATTAAGCTAGACATGGTTTTGTCATACTGCACACATTCCTTCTGTTTGAACTCATCCAAAAATTCGGCATCATATGTAAGGTCGGACGTTGTGGGCAACTTGTACATAGCTTGCAGATGTTCGAGTCTGAAAGTCCCGATGGTGACCTTCTGCTCATTCATGATGGTCCTGGTTGGTATGTCCACATGGTCCAATGCCCATCGGACCATATCGTAGTAGGGGAGCAGTCGTGGCCTGGCCGCTACTGTATGCATTCCCAATTGAATGACGATCTTATATTTAGTGGTTATGTCGTCTTTTTCATTGTCGCTGGAATCATTGAAATAATCCACTAATTTGGCCTGCAGAACATCGGAAATGAACGACCAGTTCGGGACAGAATCGACACTTCGAGGTGAAGTATCAGCGACGTTGTCCGAACCTTATCCCGAAACCTCAACACTAGCTTTGGATGTTTTTCGCGGGGCCATGACTGGAGATCTTGCTTTAGCTCTTCTGCGATAAAAATATGTATACATGCAGAAGTTAGCTCGCTGAGAAAATGTGCTCTGCGTAATATAGAAATGAACTTGTTATAACGAATACAGCTTTATATATTCGAAAACTCGGTACTTTTTAGAACAGATCTGTCAAATCGTGTTTAAAAATAAATTTAGCAATAAAAACCTGATCTTTATTCGTCGATTCGCCTTATTTTCTAATTAATGCCATAAATTTTGGCGGTTCGAACTGTCAGTTGGCGTAAGGAAGGATTTAGACTGCTTCGTAAACTGTGCAAGCATCAAAACACGGGAGATACTGATTTGGCTTAATTAATCTGGTTATATCGAAGTTAATTAATCTTTCGGCACTCGTTGTATCGGGGATTTCGCTTTAACCCTTTGAATCTCTAACACCCGAGATTGCGATGATTGATTTTGGTTATTAAAAACGCAATTATGATTAGGCACTTAATTAATTACGTAATTATTTATATTCGCCATATCGCGACTCGGAGCTTCGAAGGTAAGTTTCCGGGAATTCTGCATACCGAGCTGCGAAACCGCGAGATCGTGATAATATGTTTTAATTAAAAGGGAAGATAAACCCGGATTAAGCGTTTAATTAATTATGTTCATATCCTTATCGTGACTTCGCGAGCCAGGGTTTAGACAGTGTAACTTTTTAAAGAGAAAACGTCGAGTGGTGAATTACCGACGGAACTTAACCATGGCCTAGCTTTTACCCTTAACCTTGACACAGGTTACTAAAATAAGGAGCTCGTGGTTTCGGCTATCGGGGTTACGACAATAAACTTTTGGATTTAGTGAACGCCGAGGCGCGAAAACCCGATGACGTTTAATCATGATTTAGGAAAATTTTACTCCCGTTACTGCCCTGGGTGAAATTTTAAAGTGATTTCGCCGTCTCATCGCTCGGGACTTGTGAACTATGTGATCTATATCATCCATCATACGAAATCCCGAGGTAGAACAAAAGGGGGAAAAAATTTTGCCGAAAGGTAGAACTCGCCTCGAGAGTCCAATAATCATCGCTGCTTGCGTGATAAGACTTCAGAGATTTTGAAACCACAGACGGAAAATACGAAAACCATCTTTCGATTTCGAGCATTAAGACACTCAATTTGAGACGGGCTAGAAAAAACAAAGGCGGCTCCAACACCCCCTATCCTCTGACTAGGTCTTGTTTTGTTATTTTTCGGGTCCCTCTTGTTTCTTGCTGAGAGGCCTTTTACTGCCTTCTCGGGGATCCCTGGGCGAAGCATCTCGAGGTTTTATTTCTAGGCTTTTGTCTTTTACCAGCTGCTTTTACCTTTTTGGCCTTTAGCCCCTTCTTCCCACGAGATAAGGTGCAATCCTGTAAATAGGTCAACCCAATGTCTAAACAAGGGGAGTGGGGTAAATGAGCGGGAGATAAGATGAAACAGTGGTGTCGTGATGGGAGTGGACGATGGCTTTTCAGAAGTTCCCCCCAGTGGCAAACCAAAACCTATGGGCACAGGCTTGCTAGGTCACCCTGTCAATTCCCCCAAGCATGGTCATGCGGGCAAGTGTAAGATCCAAGCAGTTGTTAGAAATAAAAGGAATCAGATGCATATATTTAAAGATTTTAATGATCAAATGTGACACATACCATGATACCTGGACCAATTACCTCATGGAGCAAGAACCTTCTCTGATACGGGACCAAGCCGATGGTGATGGATGTTGTTGTTGCTAACAAGACAAGGTTGATAGAAGAAGAAAACGATGGGCCCTCCAGGGCTATGCTCAGGTCAATCCTGCTCTCGGTACTCCATGTCTAGGACCTGTGGGCCTCGAGACATGATCTCCTAGTTATCCCTAAAAAGTGGGGATAACATTGTCAATCCCGGAGTCATTGTTGTCCATTGGTGCATTTCTAAGTGCTAACAAGCCTCAGAGGTCAAGTCATCATAACTATTTGGTATTTCTTAGAGCAGTCAGTCTGAAGTGTGACATGAGTCTGAGCTTATTTATTTTCTAAAAGAAGCATTGGCATCACTATTCCTTGAAGGGCTACTAGTTGGGAAACTTGTTATGCAAGATCATGATCATTAATGAATTATAGCAGACAATTTAACATGGAAAGAGATTTTTCTTAATAATAATTCCAGAAATTATTAGTCATAGTGAAATTATTAGATAATTCAAGAATTTCTCTAATCACATAATTTAAGGGCTTTGGCCTTAGTTTTAATGTAAAATACGTTTTTCCATTATCAAGAACATATTTGCACTAGAAATTCTGAAGTTTTCTTTTACATTATGACTTCTCAAAGTCAATTCCATTGCTTTTTGAGACACACAACCAACAGTTTAAAAAAAACTTGAAACCGCTACCTGCATTACTCATATTCACGGTTCATATGGCACTCTATAACAGAAAAATACTGAAATTTTAAAATACTTGAAAAAAGTGATGTGTGTGACGCATGTGTTTTTAAACTGTACAAGCATGTTCATATATAAAGGATTCGTTTTTGGAAAATGCTTTAAATTTATGGAATAAATTAAGATCTGCAGTTTTCCTGAATACTCTAAACAAAATGCCACAAACATCTATACACTAAAAAACATAGAAATGAGCCTTATTTTTACACATTGCATGTACTCACTTAAAATACTACTTTTTAAGCTCGTCTTTTCTAGTACTAATGAGAAAATGAACTTCCCATTCTAACAAACCCCTTGAAGCTAACCTTGCAAATAGATGGAAGAAAAAGGACCAAAACCTTAGTTTTAAAAACAGACTGTACAGACTCGAACTCGACTGAGTTGACCGAGTTGACCCCTGAATGAGTTAACTCGGCCCTTTACTCGGGTTGGGGGACTGGTTTGGTACCGAACCGACCGAGTCAAGGCATGACTCGGTCGCTTTAGTACCAAACCGGTCCAACTCAGCCAAGTCCATACCTACTCCATCGAATTGGTCAGGGACCCCACCACGGCGCACTGTTCATGGAAAAGTCAATTTAAAAAAATACCTAAAACCTAACTCCTAGCAATCCAAACCCTACCTAAAAACTATAGAGAAGCCCTACCTAAGCTCATGCTTCTGCTAGTACTACTACTGCAGTTGCAGATATCCCTGAGGAGTCCAAAGACTCTGAGCCAAAGGACGATTTTGTAGCTCCTGCTGAGGATCCCATTTCTAGCAATGGTGATGAGTTTGATGATTGATCATGTTGATCAATGATTTGTAATATGTACCAGTGTTGCAGGAAGCTTCCCCACCCCACACTTCGAAACCCCAAAGCTCGATCCGAGCCGATGCATCCAGGAAGCTTCGTTGGAAGCGCGCTTCGAAGCAAATTTGGACACTTCCAAGTCTTTTGGAAGCTCTACGCTTCGAAGCGCGCTTCAGAATTTTGAAGTGCGCTTCAAAGGGCGCTCTGTACGCTTCTAAGGACACTTCCTGAGCGCTTCCATACGCTTCCTAGGACGCTTCCTAGAACGCTTCCCAGACACTTCCTAGGAAGCTTCCCAGGTTCGGTATGTTTTGCAATTCACCAAGCCAATTTATCACATGATCAAGTTTGTAGATTCAAATCAACCAATCATTTGGAAGGTGTATGAGCAAATGGATAGCATGCTAGGGTAAATTAAAGACATCGTTGAGCCTAGAGATGTCAACCTCTATAATCATATTCGTGTAGAGGTGGGAAAAGAATGGGAAATGCTAAATATTCCACTACATGCCTTAGCATATGTGCTAACACCTAAATACTATCATGTATCATGGCTTTCATCACCAACACCTAGTGGTGGGTCCAAGAAAAGACCACACCAAGATCAAAAGGTTCAAGCTGGTTATATGAAAGCATTAGAAAAATTGATCCCAGATGAGGAGTGTGACAACGTAATTAGCAACTAGCTCAGTTTAAACTTTATTATTTTGGACCTTTCGGTCTTCATACTTCAGTGTAGATGGCCTATTTTCTAAACATAACTAATTGGTCATGACTCATGTTATTGTTGACAGTTGTTGGATATCTGAATTCATTTCATAAGTGTATGGTCTGTTTTCTATTATATCAATATGGCTTAAAAATTTGTATGTTGGTTTGCAAGTTTGTAATTGCTAGAATCTAGATGGTTGATGCTCGAATGATTAATCATTGATGTACTATGGATGCCATTTCTATCTATATTGATGTACAAATATGCATGTTTTCATATATTCTGCAGCTAATTTGTCTTTCTGCATTTTTTTAAATATAAACGCAATATATATATATATATATATATAACAAATGCTTTTGGGACGCTTCACTTCCGAGGATTTTTGGAAAATGACGCTTCCCATGCTCCCACTTCCTAAAACGCTCCCGCTTCGTGCAACATTGCTATGTACTATGTAGTAGGCCAGTAGCTTGTAGCATGTTTTTTGGACTCTAGAGGCCATTTAGGACCTCATTGATTATGTATTTTGTTGCTGATATGTATTGCACTCAGTGCCATTTCGATATATTCACCCTTACATGGTATATACATGAGCAGACTTTGCATATTTTGTCTCTAATAGTTTGGAATCTTTAAAATATTTTTTTCATTAAAAATTAAATATTTTATGTATTTTTTTGTAAACCGAGACATTAAAATCAGATCAGTCCGAATCATGGCAAAGTCCGAGTCCAAGTTGACCCTTTGAATGATTCCAAGTCCGAGTCTGAGTTTTAAAACATTGACCAGAACTGAGCAGTTCAACAATACATAGTAATACAGATTTTCGCTTATTTCTAAATTTTAAAAATTAAAGTTAAGTCTTAGAAGTATCCAGTTCTCAATGAATATCAGATAATGCAAAGAAAACTGTAGGTACTCACCCGAGATTCAGAAGACCACTGCCAAGGAGGTCCAGGTCTCGTTTGTCTGATAAAGATATTAGTGCTTGCTTTGAATCTGTACAGTGAAAGTAACAACTATTTCAGCCATAGTCATGCAGTATAAATATGATAAAAAGGCCAGCCACTTCAAACATCAACTGTATGCAAAACATGCATAGTATTGATGACACCTTACATATCAGACATGTCTTGAGCGAGTTATGAGACCTATGATTAATGCCACAATGTTGACAAAAGCCAATTAAAAAAAATATTACTTTTTTGACATAAGCTGAATACATGCCATCCAGAAGGTGCAGACCAATGTTCCACCAAGACTCCGGGACGGGGGGACGCACAAGGGGGACGTGTGGGAGTACCCCCAAATTTTAGGGATTTTTGGGAAATGGGGGACGGGGGGACGTCACATATATAATATAAAAAATATAAAAAATAAAATTTT
>SNQJ01S0158455.1:0-19067 GCA_010110895.2 Picea sitchensis
GAGGTTACTAAGTTCCTTCAAGGGACCCCGAAATTGCCTACTCCGGTCATGTTGTCACAACCCTTCCCTTCTCAACAACAAGACCAATTGGTCATTTATGACCAACCTTCCCCCTCCACTACATCTTATGTATTAATGTGTACAAGTGATTCAAATAAGAATGACATCAAACTTACCACTCGAGCCAAAGATTATTCTTCCTCCAAATAGAAAGTTGATGAGATACCTCCTTCATTGGTCCAACCTTCTCCCATGACTCCACCTACCAACGGTCCTCTTCGTCTCGAACGACCGAGCCTAGATACATTTATTCGCCCTCCCCCAAAGGGTGTTGTCCGAAAATCTACTTTCAATCCTCATGCGCATGCTGCCCAGAACTACATTATTGTCAAAGATCTGGCCCAAGCACCATCCGTGATGTCAGCCCTCGAAGTCCTTCAGAGTTTCCCTACACAACGAAAGGCACTACTGAAATATACTGGTGGAATTGACCCTACCGATACAAATTTAATAATTTTTGACTTGGAAGATCACATTCCAAGGTTACCCCCTCAACTCGCATTCCAAATACAAGTTATTGTCTCTGACAAGAACATTTGTAGAACAATTATTGATGAGGGTGCCTCAATGTGTGTCATGTCTATTACCTACTGGAAAGCCATTGGCTCTCCTCCCTTAACCAAATCACACAACATACTCAAAGCCTTTAATGGATCTAGCTTTAAACCTTACAGTGTCCTCCCTTCGTTGCCTATTACGTTAGAAAGCAAAACGATCAATGTAGAAGTCGAGGTCTTTGACGCTCCTCTCGATTACAATCTTTTACTTAGTCATAGCTATATTGATTCCATGCATGTAGTTGTGTCCACTCTTTTATGTGTCATACGTTTCCCACATCAAGGAAAATTAGTTGTGGTGGACCAATTGGCCTTCTTTAACTCTGATGCACACACCAGCAACGTAATGTTCATGGCAAAAACACCCCCTGGATATGAAAATATCAATGTGGGTCTTCTTAAAGATTCCTCTTTGAGTGGGTACTTTCCCCATTCCACCACCTGATGTTCCACATCTGTTTGTCGCATCAATCAACATGACTTCCACCTTTGTTCGAGAAACCCTTGCGTTTTATGACCCGTGGATAGTACCCAACCCCGGTAATCATCTTCGCTATGGTGACCAAATGCCTTTGAGTCTAGTCGAATAAGCTTATCAAGCCATTCAATCGGCAACCCCTTCTACCCCCTCTCTTGGTGATTCATCTCTCGATCCATTCCATGTCATTTTTCCTATAGACAAGATGATTATGTCTGTTATGTCCATGGAAGACACCCCTTGGGACGATGGACATCATCGTTCCATTCACTTCCTGGAACAACACACCGTTGAGAGTCACCAATGGATCTCGACTCCGTCGACTGTTGTCATCATTTCTACCATTCCCGAGTCTACACACGATATGTTTTATTAAGGGAACTTAAGTAATATCTCACCCATGATCCCCCTCAACATATCCATTAAACCTGGAATTGTCGAAAATGTGCATATCGGAGCTTCGTGTTCCCATGACAAAGTTGTCACCTACAAGTCTCTTTTTCAAGAATTTCATGATGTCTTCGCATGGAGATATGAATAAATTCCAGGTATTGACCCCGACATTGTTGTACATGAGATTAAGACATACCCGAGCACTAAAACCATCCAGCAACGACTTCATCCGATCCACCCACGTAAAGCATCTGCCATCAAGATAGAAGTTGAGAAACTTCTTAAAGATGGCTTTATTTACCCTGTGGCTCTAACGGAATGGGTTTCCAATCTAGTTCTGGTTAACAAGAAACAAGGTACAATCCACGTGTGTGTTGATTATAGGGATATTAATAAAGCTTGTCCTAAAGACAACTTTCCTGCCCCCTTCATTGACTAGGTCGTCAAAAACTATGCCGGAAGTGAAATCTTCTCCCTGATGGATGGTTTCTCCGGATATAATCAAATCAATATCATACCCGCAGATCAACACAAGACTTCCTTTATTTGTCCTTGGGGCACTTTCACCTACCGGAAACTACCCTTCGGTTTAAAGACTGTTGGCACAACTTTTCAATGTGCTATGTCTTATACCTTTCATGATATAAAGAACATTGTGCAACCATACCTCAATGACTTACCAGCTCATTCCATGCTCCATGTCGATCATCCAACACACCTCCAAGACATTTTCCTTCGATGTCGATTTTACCGTATACGCTTAAATCCACACAAATGTGTTTTTTGTGTCAAATCCGGTCAACTTCTGGGTTTTATTGTTTCACATCAAGGGATAAGAGTAGATCCTTTGAAGGTCGAGGCAATTCTTAATCTCCCTCCTCCTTCCTCACTTCGCCAGTTATAGAGTTTGCAAGGGAAGGCAAACTTTCTACGTCGTTTCATTCCAAACTACGTTGATTTAACCCTTGGATTTACTCGACTACTTAAGAAAGGTTTTGAGTTTGTATGGGACACCACTGCTAACAAATCTTTCAAAGATTTGAAACTGAATTTAACCCGTACCCCACTACTTTTCCCACCCAATTATAGTCGTGATTATTTCCTTTATCTCTCAGCCTTGAAATCTACCATTGCAATGGTTCTCATCCAAGAGGATGATTGTCATGATGAAAATGTCATCTATTATTTGAGTCGGAGTCTCACGACTACTGAAACCAAGTATTTACATGTTGAAAAACTAGCCTTGACAGCCATCCAAGCTGTCCAATGTTTCTGGCACTATATACTTTTACACAAGACTACTATGATTTCCAACTGCAACCCTCTGCAGCACATTCTTACACACCAATTTATAGGGGGGAAATACTCCAAATGGATCGTAATACTCCAGGAGTTTGACTTAGAGTTCAAACGCGCTAAGTCCAAGAAATCCTTGGTGTTTACCGAATTGATTTGTGACCTTTCCTGTTCTAAGACGGAAAATGTAGCAGAGGAATCATTACCTGATGAATCCCTCTTCCTGATCAGTTCCGACGACCTTTGGTATGGGGATATCATTATATATCTCCAAACTCAAACTTTTCGACCTGATTTGTCTAGCACTGACCGTCGTCAAATATGTTACCAAGCTTGTCGGTATATTATCCTCGGTGAATATTTATCGCCGTGGGGTTGACTCCGTCTTTCAATGATGTCTCACCTTTGATGAAGCCGAGAAAGCCTTGAATGATTTCCATTCTGGAGCATGTGGTGGTCATATGTCTGGGTATGCTACTGCCCAAAAGATCCTACGAGCTAGATATTTTTGGCCCTCTTTATTCAAATATTGTATTATCGCCGTCCAAAAATGCCACGCTTACCAAACATACAACAACAAAATATGATCACACCCTGCTCCTCTACACCCTGTAGTCCGTTGGACCTTTTCCGAAATGAGGTATCGATTTCATGACAAGTCACCCTCACTCGGTCGGGGGGCATGGATACATTATTGTAGCCGTAGATTATTTTACGAAATAGGTCGAGGCGATGCCGACATTCGATAATATGGGAAAGATTGCAGCACTATTCATATTCAATCATCTCATTTCTCGGTTTGGTGTTCCCCAAGCTATCATTACTGATCATGGTAGCCACTTTAGAAACTTTATGATGTCTGAACTCACTGAAAATTTGGGTCTTCGCAATGAAAACTCAACACCCACAGTCCAATGGCCAGGTTGAAGCAATAAACAAAGTCCTCATTACCATGCTTTGACGAATGATAGGGATTCACAAAACTAGTTGGCACACGATGTTGTTTTCGGTATTGTGGGCTTACTGGACATCTGTAAAGTCTGCTACCGGGTTTACACCTTTCCAGTTAGTTTATGGTACAAAAGACATCCTGTCGATTGAATGTGAGATACCATCTCTAAATCTCGTCATTGAACTTCTCCCAAACACTTCTGCTGGAGAAGAATGTCTATTGTATCTTATGAAACTAGACAAAACCCGTCATGATGCCACCCTAATTATAGAAACCCAGAAGAAACGCGTCAAAGCTCAATATGACAAACATGTCAAACCACATGTGTTCTTTGAAGGAGATCTAGTCCTCCTTTATGAATAAGATCAGGATTTGTTAGGAGATGGAAAATTTGAGGCTATGTGGCGAGGTCCTTATATCGTCAGACGTGTGTTGGAGAAAGGATCCTATGAGTTAATGGACTATGATGGTATCCCTTTAAGTGAACCCAGAAATGGGCTTTACTTAAAGAAGTACTATGCTTAGGTCATCTGTGCATGAGTGCTTGTATTTTATTGTATCATACTCTTTTGTGTCACTTTAGTGTGCTTTTTTGTTATTTGGTCTCTACCCTCAACCGCTTACCTTGCATTGTGCTTGGTTTCCAGATGTTAGAGTCTTCGCTACCCCACATTGGCTTCGTCGATGGCACTAGTCGTAGTACTCGGAACTTAGCTTATGTTGCATGGGCAATTTACACACCTACAAATGAACTTATCAGTCTATGAGGTGTTTGCCTCGGTCGTGTGACCAATAATATCGCAGAATATAGCGTCGTCATCGAATTGTTGACTGGTGTTATTTCGCTTGGTATCCGCCACCTGGTTATACGACTCGATTTGCAGTTAGTAATGCTATAGTTAAGTAATGTCTATGCTATCTAAAGTCCTACTTTATTACGGGTATATTTACGAATTCGCCTCTTGGAACGTTATTTTGATTACATCGAATATCAACACATTCCTAGATGTCTAAATACATTGACTGATGCTTTAGATAATTATGTTTTAGAAAGACATTTGGGACATTTATAAACCAATCACACATCACATGTATTATACAACACAAGATAAGCCGGNCAAAATATGAAGCCCATAGCTTCTACAAGATAGCATCACGGATGATGCTCACGATAACATACAACTGCTCGAGCTACCCTACAGAGCCGTCTACTAAGAGACTCAGACATGCCCACAGTATGGCATTGATAACACCTTGGGATCTCCCCAATAGCGATGTCTGAGACATTCACAGTTAGTCCCTCTAAGTTTTGTTCAACTGCCTCGTAGTCCTCAGCATCCCATCTTGCCACTAGAGCCACTTCTCCTTGTTTCTAGATGGGAGATGTTCCTGGAGGTCGATACGGACCCACATCTATGTCATCAAAAGAAATTTTTGATTAGTCCTTGGATAGACATAAAAACATTTCATATAATAAATTTTTCAAAAACATTAAAAAAGAACAAAATGTGTACTTCTCACCTAAGTCACCCCACTGAGTATCCTCAGGCAGGACCAAATCCGGATCTCCTTAGAAATCCAAACTGGCGTATGTGTAGTCATCAATCATCAATATCTGGGGTCTCAACCAGTCAAAAAATGAATCATTATATTTGATTATAGGCCCTACTACGTGCCGCGCCATGAGGTTACACCACCTCAGCATCCTCGGATGTTGTGGGGCCGGTAAACCCCAATCTACCTGTAGTTGCAGCAGTGGGACCCTCTCAAGGAAGAATGACACTAAAAGTGACCTGTACCCGAACTTCGTCAAGTCACCCCTTCTACACTTTGCCAGTTGCCTCTTCATACTGCAGAGAACCGCGTCTGACCAGTTGAAAACCTGAGGCTCGTTGCACTCTATTGCATATTGGAAATAGCTCTGGAGAGCCATGTGAAAAACAACACTCCCAGCCATGCGTGAAATGGTAAACAAGATATTCCGTAGGGTCAAGTCTTGGACCCCCCAAATGGAAACTTTACCCTTTCTTGTCTTTGCCTCAGGAACACAATGTCGGCGAACATACTCACTCATAGGAAGTCCACCACCCCTACCTTCGGTCAGAGTCGCATGGGATCCATGTCATGACAACCCAATCAGAAAATAGATATCCTCGATATCTAGTGTCAGCATGTGGACCCCTACATGAAATAACTATTGATTCACATCCCACATGTGGACCAGGTACTCTAACAACCTGAGTTGGACTCTCATGCCCGGGATCCTGAAATTTTTTAAAAGACCACATTCCTTGAGGGTAGCAATTGTATGCAGATCATTTTCGACAATGGCATCATCCTCCTCATGGTCCCTTTCCCTCCATTCCAACATCGTGATGATCAATACCTGCAATGGAGCCATGAGAAGGAAGTTAACAACTCTTTTTAACCTCTTGAACAAATTTTTATTGAGTAAAACCACACACAAAAATCTACTTTTCGGCCCTCGCAGGTGAAGTTTTTGTATAGTGCGAGGTTCTCGCAGGTGCACTGAAGCCCACCTACAAAAATCTTAGATTCTCGTAGGTCCCGAATGGCCCACCTACGAGAATGCTTGAGCACACCTATCGGCCCTAAAATGGACTTAAAACTCTAAAAATTGCCAATAAAAATCAAAAGTAAACCATGGAAAAGTTGAAGAATCAAGAGATTACCTCGTTGGCCGAAATCATTTGCCGAATAACTGCCTGTACCTCCCACAATCGAGCAAATAAATTTGGAGAAAAAGAGGTGTGTTGGACAAGTTTTTGGCAAAGTAACAATGAAATGGTAAAAGGGACTTTTTCACCCATATTTATTCACTTTTTTACTATTTCTTATTGATTTTTTGTATATTATTTTTATTATTTTGTTTAAAAACCTAATACCCTGATACCCTTGTGAGTATGTCTTTTTTTTTTTTTTACACAGGTAGCTGACCTAGAAGCCTGAATGACGGTGTGCGAGTATTTTTTCCCTTTTTTCATCACATGTATGAATATCTTTTTAGGGTTTTATAGGAAAAACCTCGAGCTCAATATTCATTCGTTCTCGCGCTAAAAAATACATGAGAACGTAACCTAGTATACTTTTGTCGTCTTTTCATACTCATCATGGTAACACGAAAACAACGAAAATAAGGGAGTATCCTTTAAGCTCTTTTCACACTCCATAAAAACGAAAAGATTGCCGAGCGATCTTGTTCTTTTCACACTCGTAAAAGTATTTGAAGAAAACATTCGATGAGTGATAGTTTATCACTTTTTTGGTCTCGTTGAACTAATTTATGAAAAAGGAATTGGGAGAGTTCTCTTTAAGTGTTTTTCAGACTCTTAAAAAATGAAAAACCTCGAGTTTTCTATCTTTGGACTCATTAAACAAACATCAAAAGACCCTTTATGGGACCAAACCACTCCTTCCTAGGGTTTGTTAAATGTACTCTGAGGGACTCATCCGAAGGATGAGATTACATCGACAAGCATATGTTATCCTCCTCAAGCTTGTGTAAAAATATAGAGGTACTCGCCAGAAATGGTGGGGGAAATTTTTGGAAAGGGATATGTTTCAGTATTTGTATTGGTGGCAGTAAGCGTCTCTCTTGAACATGACACCCCATGTTCGTCATTTGAATCTGGGTTGGGAAATTCATTTGTCTCTCGTTTGACTTGCTACAAAGTCGTATCTTGGGTCGTCTTTGAGTCAATGTTGCCAAGACCATTGTCGTGTCATTCATATGTTCAAGAGAATTCCAAACAAACCCTCCATTGAGTCGGTCATCTGTAGTTGTCTATTCTCACTGTGTCGGCCTTCCCTGTGTCCATTTCAAATCATATTCATACTTTGACTTATCCTCAAAATCTGTTACTTATTTTGTGTCATTGATGGGAGATACATCAAGGCCCTCCTGTGACGAGTCTTTTTCCATCGACTCCAACTCATTATTCGAGAAAAATAATTAGAAATCATTTATTACCTTAGAACCTACATGTCTTAATGGCGGGTCTTTTCGCTTTTGACAGTGGATTCACATAATTGGTCCCTGATCGAGAGGTTCTGCCAAATGTTCGACTTCAGCTCATTTATTCACATTTGTTAGGATTGTACTTATGTACCTTGGGAGTCATTGACATCAATGGTGATTTCCCTCGCACTTGTTAATGGTTTTCATCAATGACTGGTAATTGAGTGGTTTCTACCATGTTCAACTTTGACACATGTAATCACATGGTTAGATCCATACTTTTTTCAGATGATGGGATTGAAGACCCTGGGTCTCATCTTTTTTGGCCCAGGTTGCACTGGAGTATTTATGATTTGTATTGACACATAGATCCACTTTGTATGTCATGTGGCTATGTCCTAATCTGCGTCTTCTAAACACATAGATCCACAGTCTATTCCTGGTGGCTATGTGGTATTATTAGCAGCATGAATCCACAATGTATGATTGGTGATCATGGCCTACATTTATGATTTTATTCATCTGTGGTCTGAGCATGGGAATGCCTACCTCAGAACTGGTATTATATTCTACAGATGCTTGATTGTTTGCAGGTTTCCAATTCGGTGCGATCCTTGTTTCTGACAAACACACACATTTTACAAAGTATTTCGGTTGTCACGAGTTCCAACCTCATACTTTGGGGGGCATTCTGTTACACATTATTGTGGTCACTTTGGTGGTGTCTCTACAATTATTTGTTCAGGCTCTCATAAGGACCTTTTACCTGAGAAAAGTGATTGTTGTCTTCTTCCATAAAACATATTTTTAAGAGGAGTTCGCAGGCTGACTATGTTGTAGGGTGCGAGAATCTTTATTCTCACAAGAAACCCTATACCTAGCCTGCGAGGTGTTCGCGGTCTACTCTATAGGTAGGGGGTGAACCTGTTTTAAATATTAAAAGGAAGAGGGAGTTATGAAGGTTCTAGAAGAAGATCTTCCAGAAAATGAGTTGGCATTCACATGGTTGGAATCCTACCGACTTCTCAGATTTAATGGGATCATCCTCATCCCTTTAACCATCTCTCCTTCTCCTATATAATGAAGGGTTTCTCAAAGAAGAGGTTAAGCAAGGTTGAATAGAGAATTGATGAAAGAATTGTGTGAGGAACCCTGTTTGAATTAAAGCTTGAAGACCCCATTTGTCTATCAAGCCATACCAGACCTTCTTCATGCAAATGTAGACCAAGTGTGTGTATTGGAACCAAGGACCACTGAAAGGAATCTTGCGACATCAAGGCGATCTGGTTGTATCTTCTACTTTCATTTAATATGATATAGTGGCATGTCCCTTTCCCATAAAATTACTCTTATTTTATTACATAACTCCTTGATCATATGCATAGGTTGACATTGAATATACTTTGCCATCTTCACTTTGGTTGGTTTGTGTTGTCTTGGACCTAATCTCAGAAGAGCACCAGAGCAAAGTAGGAACAACAGAGACCTAAGGAAGCGATATAAAGGTATGTCACTCATTCTTTCCTGATAGTAGATTCGATGATTGTAACTTTGAGAAGGAGTCATGTCCTGTCCTGTTTTGTTCTAGATCCAGGTAGATCTAGGGAGATCTGTTAGTGTCTGCATATATCGATTTTGTTCTATATCCAGGTGGATCTAGGGATATCTGTTAGTTTCCGCATATACCGATTTATCCTATAATAGATGGCCTGCAAGAAGAATATCACAGCAGAAGCCACTACTAAATTCTTCTTTGAGCGAGTGTGGGTACACTTTGGGATCCCACATTCCATCATCTCAGATCGGGACAGTAGGTTCCTCAGTACATTTTTGTCTAGCCTCTGGTCTATGCTGGACACCAAGCTCACCAAGTCCATAGCTTTCCATCCACAAACTGATGGCCAGATAGAGGTTGTCAACCGGATGATTGTACACATTTTGTGCATATACAACTCAAAGAATCCATGCACATAGGATGAGAGCCTCCCTTATGTACAACATAGCTACAACCGGGCTCTCCATAGCTCAACCAGCCACAGCCCCTTTCAGGTGGGCTTGGGATTCCAACCACAGCCCCTTTCAGGTGGGCTTGGGATTCTAGCCACTATGTTCCATTGACATAGCCATGCCATTTGCGGCTACTCAAGTAGATTCAGCCCATGTCCAGTCTAAGGCTGACAAGGTAAACAACTTCATTGAGCGCATTCAACACATGCACCAACAATTTCATGACATCTTGGACAGAGCCAATGCTAACTTAAAGCAGTGACATGATCAACATCGGGTTCCACACAACTTCCATGTGGGCGACAAAGTGTGGCTACATTTGCAAAAGGAGCGCCTCGCTGGACCCAACCGCAAGATTCGCCCACTCCGATATGGTCCATACACCATCACCAAGGCTATAGGGGACAATGCCTTTGAGCTCAGTATTCCGCCATTCCTTGGTCTGCACCCAGTGTTCACTGTCGACCGCCTTCGACCCTACTTTCCACCTCTACTGGACACATCCGACATGGAAAAACAACTCACACCAACAGAGTTAAACCTAGATTGCATGGAACAAGCCACGATTGATCGTATTATGGACACACAGATCAAGAAAACCCACCAGCAGAGGATCCATATATATTGATTTGTCAAAGTAGCCCAACTCCTTCACTAGGGCAAGTGGCTCACCAGGGACCAAGTTCAACAAAAGTTTCCTCATCTCATGGAGGAACTCAATGCAATGGAGACCATTGCTTCCTAATGGGGGAGGAATGATCCAGGTGGATATTGGTGGCCACCCACCTATTCCACTTAGACCCACACCATTGTTTCTTTCAGTTTTTCAATTTCCTTAATTGTAGCACAATTTACTATTTTTAGCAGTTGTTCGGTTCCTGAACTTTCAGAGCCGTTTTGAGGCCCTAAATGATGTTTTTTGGGCATGAATGCTTTGGCGAATATCAATACGTTCCAAACTTGATATTTGATGTCAGCAGTGTATTCCTCGGATAGATCTTTCTAACGATGCATCATGTCCGTCAAACGGAGATAGTATGCCAAAGTTACGATCCCAGGAAATTGATATACCAATTTACTCCAACGGGGCCCATATTTTGGTGTTTCATCTCCTAGGGTTAGGTTTTTGGATGTTTAGGGTTTTCTATTGTTTCTCAATAATATATAGGCCTTCGAGCCTCATTGTAAAACAGAGTTCATAGGCTAGTAGCCGCCACATCTCTTCTTAGAGATAAGCTACCAGCGACTGAGCTATTTTATTTCCATTCTGTCTGTAAGCATATTTCGGACATTTGTTGTTAATGAAATGAAGTTTTACTTCCGTTGCATATCTGCGTTTATGTGTATTTTTGTATTTCATTGTGTTCCTGCATAAATCCGAATCAGTGGTATCAGAGCAGTTTGCTCTTTCTCGATCCTTCTTTGCATGTCTCCAACGAGATCAACGTATAAGGAGTTAGGGCTCGATATGGTTGAATCGTTGCAAGATCAGCCTCACAAACCCCAACGACCGCCCATGGGGGAAGAAAAGAAATATGAGGGAGCAGGAGATCCTATTAAATTATTGCTCGAGGAGGCCCTCAAGAAACAAAGGAACGCGGTGATGGACAACTTTGCCCAGATCCTTCAACGGTTGCCCATTGGCAACACATCTACATCCAACAACCACTCTGGAGGTGTCACTCCTTTTAAGGTACAAGTAAAATTTGACATTCCCATATTTGAGGGCCAAATAGATGCAGATGGCATTGATAGATGGTTGAATCTGCTAGAAGGATATTTCTCGGTTCATGACTTTTCCGACAAAGAAAAGATTATTTTTGCACTCCTTAAAGATGCCCCCCATGTCAATGACTAGTGGGAAACCTACTAGGAGCAACAGAGCAAGGGGGAACCCTCTCTGTTCTTGGTCGTACCCACTTGGAATTCTTTCCGAGACACCATCAAGGAACAATATTATCCTGTGGGGAGCTATGAGGACAAATACATACAATGGACTACGTTGCGGCAGCAAAGAGACCAAGATGTGCATGAGCTGATGAATATGTTCCATACCCTACGCACAAAGTTGGGTATCAAATATTCGGAGAAACATTTGCTATTAAAGTACCGCAGTTTTCTTCATAGATACATTTAGGAGGAAATGGAGTTCCTCAACATCTCCTCGCTTGGTGCGGCATACCAGTATGTTGCCAAGATTGAGCAGAAAGGTACCCCCAAACCGTCGAACAAAGGACCAAGCCAAGGAGGGGTAGCCCAAGACAACCTGCCAAAGCCGCAAGCAAAGAACAACATCACGAAGCTAAAAAAGGACATGGGGAAGTGGTGTGAGTTCCATAAGAGCTCCACTCACAACACAAGTGAGTGTCAGACCAAGCAGTCACTGGTAGCCGAGTTGAAGGCTTCTGAATCGGTTGCAAGCTCCGACTCTGAATCAGAACTCGATAAGGGGAATGACAGGGGGAAGCAAATTATTGATACAGATCCCAATGCCACCGTTGCCACCACGAAGATCTAGAAAAAGGAACCAGAAGATCTAGAGGAGGCGGAGCACCTCTTCCATTCCCAGATGTGGGTAAAGGGTTCCCCGTTACAGTTCATTGTCAACAGTGGGAGCCAGAAGAACCTCATCTTAGTAGAGGTCATGAAACGACTGGGCTTGTCGAAAACAACACACCCACAACCATACACCATCAGGTGGTTGCACCAAGGATAGGACCTCCGCGTAAGCCAACAATTTCACCGTCCCTACAACATCAAGCACTTCACGGATGAGGTATTATGTGGCATTGCTCCTCTTGATGTTTCTGATGTATTATTAGGCCAACCATACTTGTGGAAGTGACATGTTGTGTATGAGTCCAAGCCTTGTGATGTTATTATTACTTGGGGCAATAAATTGTATAGGATACCTGAAATAGCACCACCTACAGCCATCTCTTTGGTTACTGAAAAACAATGTAAAAAGCTCAAGCAAGGGTGCCTCTACACTGTCAGGTCAAGCACCGCATCGATTTGACCGCAAGTGTGTCATTGCCCAATGGACCAATCTATCGCCGCTTTGTTCTGGAGAATGACGAAATCAAGAGGCAGATTCAGGAGCTATTGCAGAAAGGTCACATACGACCGAGTTCATCACCTTGTGGGAGCCCAATCATGCTAGTGTAGAAGAAGAATGGGACTCGGAGACTCTGCATTGACTATCAGGCACTAAACAAGATCATTGTCCAGAATAGGTACCCGATCCCATGGATTGATGAACTTCTAGACCAACTCAAGGGGGAGAAATATTTCAGAAATATCGACTTGAAGTCTGGGTATCACCAGGTACCAAACAAACCCTCTGATGTGTGGAAGACTGCCTTCAAATCCAAGGAGGGACTTTTTGAATGGCTGGTCATGCCTTTGGGGCTAACGAATGGCCCTGCAACCTTCATGAGACTAATGGATGACATATTGTGACAATTCACCAACTCATTTGTAGTGGTGTACTTGGATGACATTCTGATCTTTAGCCAGACTTGGGAAGAGCACCTCCACCACATCTGACAAGTCCTCCAAACACTGCGACAACACAAGTTGTGTGCCAATTTGGAGAAGTGATCTTTTGGCATGATCCAGTTTCAGTATATGGGATACATTATTGATGAGCGGGGGGTGCATGTGAATCCAACAAAGATCCAAGTCATTCGGGATTGGCCAGCCCCAACCACCCTAACAGAGCTCCGCATCTTTTTCGGTCTTGCAAATTTCTACCTCAGGTTTGTGTTGGGATTCTCTCATATCACTTGGCCCTTGCAGTTCATATAGACACAAGGGAATTTGCAGAATGATCGTCATCAGAAGTGGTCCACATGCCTACAAGAGTTTAATTTGAACATTAAGTACAAGAAAGGAAGCACCAATAATGTTGCAGACTACCTCAGCCGACTCCCTATCATGGCGCTAACCACGGTGCTTGGGATTCCATCCATAGCCCCTTTCAAGTGGGCTTGGGATTCTAGCCACTATGTTCCATTGACATAGCCATGCCATTTGCGGCTACTCAAGTAGATTCAGCCCATGTCCAGTTTGAGGCTGACAAGGTAAACAACTTCATTGAGCACATTCAATACATGCACCAACAATTTCATGACATCTTGGACAGAGCCAATGCTAACTTAAAGCAGTGACATGATCAACATCGGGTTCCACACAACTTCCATGTGGGCGACAAAGTGTGGCTACATTTGCAAAAGGAGCGCCTCGCTGGACCCTACCGCAAGATTCGCCCACTCCGATATGGGCCATAAACCATCACCAAGGCTATAGGGGACAATGCCTTTGAGCTCAGTATTCCGCCATTCCTTGGTCTGCACCCAGTGTTCACTGTCGACCGCCTTCGACCCTACTTTCCACCTCTACTGGACACATCCGACATGGAAAGACAACTCACACCAACAGAGTTAAACCTAGATTGCATGGAACAAGCCACAATTGATCGTATTATGGATACACAGATCAAGAACACCCACCAGCAGAGGATCCATATATATCGATTTGTCAAAGTAGCCCAACTCCTTCACCAGGGCAAGTGGCTCACCAGGGACCAAGTTCAACAAAAGTTTCCTCATCTCATGGAGGAACTCAATGTAATGGAGACCATTGCTTCCTAATGGGGGAGGAATGATCCAGGTGGATATTGGTGGCCACCCGCCTATTCCACTTAGACCCACACCATTGTTTCTTTCAGTTTTTCAATTTCCTTAATTGTAGCACAATTTACTATTTTTAGCAATTGTTCGGTTCCTGAACTTTCGGAGCCGTTTTGAGGCCCTAAATGATGTTTTTTGGGCATGACTGCTTTGGCGAATATCAATACGTTCCAAAATTGATATTTGATGTCAGCAGTGTATTCCTCGGATAGATCTTTCTAACGATGCATCATGTGCGTCAAACGGAGATAGTATGCCAAAGTTACGATCCCGGGAAATTGATGTACTAATTTACTCCAACGGGGCCCATATTTTGGTGTTTCATCTCCTAGGGTTAGGTTTTTGGATGTTTAGGGTTTTCTATTGTTTCTCAATAATATATAGGCCTTCGAGCCTCATTGTAAAACAGAGTTCATAGGCTAGTAGCCACCACATCTCTTCTCATAGATAAGCTACCAGCGACCGAGCTATTTTATTTCCATTCTGTCTGTAAGCATATTTCAGACATTTGTTGTTAATGAAATGAAGTTTTACTTCCATTGCATATCTGCGTTTATGTGTATTTTTGTATTTCATTGTGTTCCTGCATAAATCCGAATCAGTGTTATCAAAGCAGTTTGCTCTTTCTCGATCCTTCTTTGCATGTCCCCAACAAGATCGAGGTATAAGGAGTTAGGGCTCGATATGGTTGAATCGTTGCAAGATCAGCCTCACAAACCCCAACGACCGCCCATGGGGGAAGAAAAGAAATATGAGGGAGCAGGAGATCCTATTAAATTATTGCTCGAGGAGGCCCTCAAGAAACAAAGGAACGCGGTGATGGACAACTTTTCCCAGATCCTTCAACGGTTTCCCATTGGCAACGCATCTACATCCAACAACCACTCTGGAGGTGCCACTCCTTTTAAGGTACAAGTAAACTTTGACATTCCCATATTTGAGGGCCAAATAGATGAAGATGGCGTTGATAGATGGTTGAGTCTGCTAGAAGGATATTTCTCGGTTCATGACTTTTCCGACCAAGAAAGGATTATTTTTGCACTCGTTAAAGACGCCCCCCATGTCAATGACTAGTGGGAAACCTATTGGGAGAAACAGAGCAAGGGGGAACCCTCTCTGTTCTTGGTCGTACCCACTTGGAATTCTTTCTGAGACACCATCAAGGAACAATATTATCCTATGGGGAGCTATGAGGACAAATACATACAATGGACTACGTTGTGGCAGCAAAGAGACCAAGATGTGCATGAGCTGATGAATATGTTCCATACCCTACGCACAAAGTTGGGTATCAAATATTCGGATAAACATTTGTTGTTAAAGTACCGCAGTTTTCTTCATAGATACATTTAGGAGGAAATGGAGTTCCTCAACATCTCCTCGCTTGGTGCGGCATACTAGTATGTTGCCAAGATTGAGCAGAAAGGTACCCCCAAACTGTCGAACAAAGGACCAAGCCAAGGAGGGGCATCCCAGGACAACCTGCCAAAGCCGCAAGCAAAGAACAACATCACGAAGCTAAAAAAGGACACGGGGAAGTGGTGTGAGTTCCATAAGAACTCCACTCACAACACAAGTGAGTGTCAGACCAAGCAGTCACTGGTAGCCGAGTTGAAGGCTTCTGAATCGGATGCAGGCTCCGACTCTGAATCAGAACTCGATAAGGGGAATGACAGGGGGAAGCAAATTATTGATACAGATCCCAATGCCACCGTTGCCACCACGAAGATCCAGAAAAAGGAACCAGAAGATCCAGAGGAGGCGGAGCACCTCTTCCATTCCCAGATGTGGGTAAAGGGTTCCCCGTTACAGTTCATTGTCGACAGTGGGAGCCAGAAGAACCTCATCTTAGTAGAG
Organism: Picea sitchensis; assembly: GCA_010110895.2. NCBI lineage: Eukaryota > Viridiplantae > Streptophyta > Pinopsida > Pinales > Pinaceae > Picea > Picea sitchensis. Next base: position 16,274 of record SNQJ01S0158455.1, read on the forward strand.
GTCATGAAACGACTGGGCTTTTCGAAAACAACACACCCACAACCATACACCATCAGGTGGTTGCACCAAGGATAGGACCTCCGCGTAAGCCAACAATGTCACCTTCCCTACAGCATCAAGCACTTCACGGATGAGGTATTATGTGGCATTGCTCCTCTTGATGTTTCTGATGTATTATTAGGCCAACCATACTTGTGGAAGCGACATGTTGTGTATGAGTCCAAGCCTTGTGATGTTATTATTACTTGGGGCAATAAATTGTACAGGATATCTGAAATAGCACCACCTACAGCCATCTCTTTGGTTACTGCAAAACAATGTAAAAAGCTCAAGCAAGGGTGCCTCTACACTGTCAGGTCAAGCACCCCATCGATTTGACCGTAGGTGTGTCATTGCCCAATGGACCAATCTATCGCCGCTTTGTTCTGGAGAATGACGAAATCAAGAGGCAGATTCAGGAGCTATTGCAGAAAGGTCACATACGATCGAGTTCATCACCCTGTGGGAGCCCAATCATGCTAGTGTAGAAGAAGAATGGGACTCGGAGACTCTGCATTGACTATCAGGCACTGAACAAGATCATTGTCCAGAATAGGTACCCGATCCCACGGATTGATGAACTTCTAGACCAACTCAAGGGGGCGAAATATTTCAGAAAGATCGACTTGAAGTCTGGGTATCACCAGGTACCAAACAAACCCTCTGATGTGTGGAAGACTGCCTTCAAATCCAAGGAGGGCCTTTTCGAATGGCTGGTCATGCCTTTGGGGCTGACGAATGGCCCTGCAACCTTCATGAGACTAATGGATGACATATTGTGACAATTCACCAACTCATTTGTAGTGGTGTACTTGGATGACATTCTGATCTTTAGCCAGACTTGGGAAGAGCACCTCCACCACATCTGACAAGTCCTCCAAACACTGCGGCAACACAAGTTGTGTGCCAATTTGGAGAAGTGCTCTTTTGGCATGACCCAGTTTCAGTATATGGGATACATTATTGATGAGCGGGGGGTGCATGTGAATCCAGCAAAGATCCAAGTCATTCGGGATTGGCCAGCCCCAACCACCCTAACAGAGCTCCGCATCTTTTTCGGTCTTACAAATTTCTACCTCAGGTTTGTGTTGGGATTCTCTCATATCACTTGGCACTTGCAGTTCATATAGACACAAGGGAATTTGTAGAACGATCGTCATCAGAAGTGGTCCACATACCTACAAGAGTTTAATTTGAACATTAAGTACAAGAAAGGAAGAACCAATAATGTTGCAGACTACCTCAACCGACTCCCTATCATGGCACTAACCACAGTGCTCAACTCTTGTGGGCACGAGACTTTCGATTGGTCGCTTCTCTACAAAAGTGATCCAGAATTCGACCACACATACAATACGCTCTTGGAGGGTAAGAAAGTTCTTAATTTTCACCTCCAAGATGCCCTGCTATGTCACCTAGGACATCTTTGTGTTCCTTCAAGCGAGCATGCCAAGATTATTTGGGAGGTGCACTGCAGTCGGTTCGCTAGGGATTTCGGGGTCGAGAAAACCGTGGCAGTACTGCAAAATTATTTCTATTAGTCAAACCTTCAACAGGATGTCAGGAAGTACATCACGTCCTGCACTGCTTGTGTCATTTCCAAACCGACCATCAAGAAGTAAGGCCTCTATACTCCACTGCCCACCCCTAGTCAACCTTGGGAATCCATATCCATGGATTACATGTCGGGCCTTCCTTCTACTAAGCATGGAAATGACTATGTTTTTGTGGTCATTGACATATTCTCGAAGATGTCCATTATGATGGCATGTAAGAAGAATATCATAGTAGAAGCCACTGCTAAACTCTTCTTTGAGCAAGTGTGGGTACACTTTGGGATCCCACAGTCCATCATCTTAGATCAGGACAACAGGTTCCTCAGTACATTTTGGTCCAGCCTCTGGTTGATGCTGGACACCAAGCTCACCAAGTCCACATCTTTCTATCTGCAAATTGATGGCCAAACAAAGGTCGTCAACCAGATGATTGTACACATTTTGTGCATGTACAACTCAAAGCATCCATGCACATGGGATGAGAGCCTCCCCTATGTACAACACAGCTACAACCGGGCTCTCCATAGCTCAACCAACTACAACCCCTTTCATGTGGGCTTGGGATTCCAGCCACAACCCCTTTTAGGTGGGCTTGGGATTCCAGCCACTATGTCCCATTGACATAGCCATGTCATTTGTGGCTACTCAGGTAGATTCATCCCATGTCCAGTCTGAGGCTGACAAGGCAAAAAACTTCATTGAGCGCATTCAACACATCTGCCAACAGGTTCATGACATCTTGGACAGAGCCAATGCTAGGTACAAGCAGCGACATGATCAACATTGGGTGCCACACAACTTCCATGTGGGTGACAAAGTGTGGCTACATTTGCAAAAGGAGTGCCTCGTTGGACCCTGCTGCAAGATTCGCCAGCTGGGATATGGGCCATACACCATCACCAAGGTTGTAGGGAATAATTCCTTTGAGCTTAGTATTCCACCATTCCTTGGTCTTCACCCAGTGTTCAATGTCAACCGCCTTCAACCCTACTTTCCACCTCTACTGGACACATCTGACATGGCAAAACAACTCACACCAACAGAGTTAAACCCAAATTGCATGGAACAAGCCACAATTGATTGGATTATGGACACAAAGATCAAGAACACCCGCCAGCAGAGGATCCAGCTATATCTAGTTGTCAATGTAGGCCAACCCCTTCACCAGGGCAAGTGGCTCACTAGGGACCAAGTTCAAC
>SNQJ01S0158456.1:0-21997 GCA_010110895.2 Picea sitchensis
GTTGAAACACAATTTCAATTATACAAAGTTGTTTTTATACAATCACAACATGCCACTATTATAAGATGAGCATAGTTTGCACTAGATTCAAATTTTATTCCATTCATTATCTTTTTTAGTTAATTTTGTTTTTCTAGCAACCATGCTTTCCACCTGCCTTTCACACATATGCACTAACTACTTACAGTTGTGGCCAACCGCACTTGACACATGGTTAGGTGTGTCATTCTCTTTAATCATGCTACCTTGTCATACAAATGGATGTAATATTCTTCAATGTTGACATATTGACACTACTTTGTTGTACAAATCGATGTAATATTCTTCACCATTGACATGTTTTCAGTACCCAACTTTTAATTATCCAAATAGATGGATCACCACTTTTCACGTCATGTAGGCATGTTGAAGTAGGGCTTCCTTGAATGTTTAATCACGAAAAACCACATGGCTTCATCATTGAACCATGTCAACCAAGATTGTTTATGGGAAAACTCCTTTCACCTATTTTCACCAACTATACTATGGTTTGATTTTATTTTGTTTTTAAGATTAAGAGGAGTTAGGTAACTATAAAGGGAATACTACATCCATGGAATATGCAGATTTTAAAAAGGGTACAAAAAGAAGTTGAGTAATGAAATTGTAGCTCACTATTAAAAAAAAAACACAAAAACTTTTGCAATGTATACACTATGCACTATGTTTTACATTCCCTTTCCCCACTTCGGGGGTATGCTAGTTCTAGCACTACTAACTTTGAAATAGCAAATAATATTTGGAAATTATATTTTGATGGTTATGAATCACATGAAAGAGTAGGTGTTGGTTACATCCTAATTGATCTAGTAGGTAAGAAAATTTTAATTTCCTATAGATTGGAATTTGAGTGCACCAATAACATAGTTGAGTACGAAACTTTGATCCAAGGACTCAAAAAAATGTAGATTTAAATGTTAAATGCTCACAAGTTTCAAATGACTCAGAAATTATTGTGAGACAAGTTAAGCATTTAATTTATCATGATTCACCTCATTTAAAAATTTAATATTATGAGGTATTGAATCTAATTGATAAGTTCGGAGAATTCGATATAATTTGCATTCCTCAAATTCAAAATTCAAAAGCATATGCTTTAGCTAACACTGCTTCTCATTTGGGTTCTTTAGATAATTTATCACTGATAAATTTTCTATTGATGTGATTTTCATGCCCTTTATTCCATAAAATATCACAAATTGGAAAGTTTTTAATGATTACTAGCGAATCATTGATTTTCTAACTTGTGGGGGGACTTTTCAAAATATTATAATCAATGATGAAGAACACTCCAAAATATTGAATAATCCTCGAAATAAGGTGAAAATTTTGAAATCCAATGTCATACCTAGAAATGTGGTTACCTTGAAGAAGCTCTTCGATCTACAAAACTGATTTAAGAAACCTACTAATGTTAAAACACAAAGTTCTTCCATACGGTATGAAGTAATTAATCTAAAAATAGAAAAGGACCCTAGAAATGTGAATATTGGCTCATGTTGTGCAAAAGCAGAGAGACACGTATATATTAAATTATTCATATAATGAAAAGATGTATTTTCTTGGATCTATGATGATCTGAAAACATATGACACTAAAATCATATGGCATACCATCCCAATGAAGAAAGATGCAATGTCTTTCAGTAGAAACTTCAGAAAATGCATCCTACACTTAAACCATTGGTGTAGAAAGAATTAAAGATTCTACTTGATGCTAAAATTATTATTTTTTGTTCCCCATCCCACTTGGGTGGATAATCTAGTGTCTATTTTGTAAAAATAATGGAGAAATCAAACTTTGTCTTAGAGATTTGAATCATGCATTTGAAAGGAAAATTATATAGTTCCTTGGATAGAACAAATTTTGCAATTAGTTTATGGTTCTGAAATGCTTTCCTTGCTAGATGGGTTCTCTAGGTATAATCAAGTTTTATTTTTCAAACAAAATTTATTAAATACAACCTCTTGAACTAAATGGGGAACTTTTACATACAAGAAAATACCTTTTGATCTCATCCATGCAGGAGACACATTTTAATGAGAAATGGATATTACCTTTAAAATACTAATTGATTAGAGCGTGGTTGTATATTTAGATGATGTCACTATTTATTCAAAGAAACACTTTGATTGTTTACAACATCTCAAATAGATTTCAAGAGATGCAAAAAATATTACTCAATCCCAAAAAGTGTTTTTTTTAGTCATTGAAGGGAAATTGCTTGGACATGTGATTTCAATGGATGGTATATCGATAAACATTGAAAGAACTAAATATATCATTTAGTTTCCCATGCCCCATAATAAAAAAAAAACATGTAATCGTTTTTTCAAATAAATTAATTTGTGGGAAGGTCTTTCTCTAATTTTATAGAAATAATCAAACCACTACAGAAAGTTATTGAGAAGGATGCCCAATTAAAATGTGGTCCAATAGAAAAGGAAACTTTTGAAAAGGTAAAATTTGTTATATTTCTACTGCCCTAGCTTCATGTAGTCCTGATATTGAAAAAAAAATATTTGTGTGCACATTCTCTTCATATTACTCTCTTATCGGTGTACTTACTCGGAAAGAAATTTAGCTCATTTTGGGGCAATGAAGATGTCATTGCCAGGGATATCGATGCTCATTGGAAATGGAGCAAGGTATGTGATGTCGGGGTGACTTCATTGAAGTATGGATGCTTGCGAAGAGTGAAGCAATACCCAAGGAGGAGTGACAACCTATCTATAGAAAATTTTAACTCCACTTTAGTGAAGCCTTGAGAATATGACTATAGCTTGGAACATTCAGTTATTATTCAAGAGAAATTTAGTTCATTATGCTTATGTTTCTTAAATTAGGTTGCTAACTCGCTAACGCTAAAGAATTGGGATACTCTGGGATCATATCATGAAAAAATTTTATGAGGAACCTATTGTTTGAAAGCTAATGTATGATATTTATATTAAAATGAAGTTTTATTCCTTAAAAGTACAACTCAATAGTAAATTTACAAGGTTCATAGTTTCATCTAATGTGTCGTCATTTTTTAAGGTCTCAACAAGCCCCAAGTTTTCCAAACAACTTGGGGACCCTCTTTTCTCTAATTTGGATGAGTCCTCTTTCAAATTTCATTTTGGTTTACTTGCCTCTTTTACTCGTAGCTAGTGAATACATATTTTTAAATTGATTTAAGGATTTAGATTAGCTTAATCTTTTTTATTGCATTGTAGTGTCTTTTTGAAAGTTTGGTTGCGAGTTCTTTAGGAGAGGGCTAGTTCTTTGATCCTCGATTTCCTGATTAGAGCTTTATTCTCTTTATATTTTGAATGGTGAAACAAATTTTAAAATATATCATATCCTTCACCTTTTATATTGTGCATTCAAAGTTTTGGTTTGATTTCTTAATCGGTTCTGACATTTGAATTAACTCTTTTCACCTTTTGAATTTTCTCTTGATCTTCAAATTGAACCTTCATTTTCCTCATGTTTGGAATCTTCCAAACCTTTAATTTGATTTCCAAATAGGACCGTTCTTTATTTACTTTCTTTGCTTTTATGTTCTTTGGCCCAATTTACAAATCAGGTGTGATCTTTAATTTGGGTCCCTTATTTACTCTTTGAACTTTTTATTTTCCAATTTTGAAATCAACCCGATTCTCAAATTGAGCCAATTTTATCCAATCTTCATTTTGTCAATTATTTTCAATTTATTTATCATAATGTTGAATCAAGGTCTCCTTTTTCATCTTTTGAGCTTTAGTTTCATTGATTTTATGGAAGGTCTCAACTTGTAGATTGGCTTTCTCTTGTTTCACAACTTTTGCTTTTCGAATTTCATAGTTGATTTATGAATCGAGTGAGCCTTTTCCTATTCCCATTGGTTAGACTCTCTATTTCCAATTATTGAATCATGCCCAATCTTTTGATTGGGCCTCTTTTATCCATTTGAATTTCTTTATTCTCCCCAATTTTAAAGTCTAGCCCAATTCACTATTCAGACCCATATTTCTCACCCTTTGAATTATGAACTTTTCTTTCGATTTTTTCCAAGCCCTGATTTCCAAATTAGGCCTTCTTTTGTTTTAACTTTATCATTTCTTTTTTACTTTTTGATTGTGTCTAATCTATGAATTGAACCACTTTTTTCTAATTTTTTTCAAATTATTCACCTGATTCATCAATCGATCCTGAAATTTTTATGGGGCCCTCCCTACAAAAATTTTGTGTCTCTTGGTTTACAGAACAAGATGAATCATCAACATACAAGAGACACAAAAATTTTGTTCTATAAACCTTGTCAAATTCAGAATTCTAAGGGAAAAACCATCCTTCCTAGCCAACACAATTTCACCAAATATGAGGACAACCTTGTCCTCAAAAAACAAAAACTTTTGAGAAAAACCTTGTCCTCCAAAAACAAAAATCTTTTAGAACAACCTTTTCCTTCAACAATATAAAAAACGGCAAAACCAAACCTCAGCAAAATTCCAGAAATCACCTTTGCCTGCAAATATGCTACATCCACCTATACCCTTGTTGATGTTAGCAGTATGGAATGTTGTACCTTCATGTCAGTTCACACATGAAGAATTGTTGTCACTTTCACACATGTGTATCTATTGTCACGTGCAAACTTGTTGCTTGTCACCTCACACGTGTGGGTTTGTACATACAGTACGACATGTCCATACTATACATGCTCACACATGCATATTTTTTATGCAGGAGCATCGCCAACTCATCAAGCGAGCCAGCACATCAAGCGGAGATCAGCTGGATAGAGCAAACCCAAAATTTTTGAAAGTGCTTTGGGATTGTAGCGCAAGTCTTTAATGAATCCTTTATGAAGGAGCGCCTTTTGTATATTGTATCAGACCTCGAGCCATACGCTCTTGTCTGAAGTAGATAGGAGGCATTTAATAGCTTTAATGCAGGTAGATAGGATTTTATTTCCAGATTAGATAGTTTTAGATGGAAGGAGGGAAAACGGATATAGACACCCTCATTGTATCATTGTAACATTAGCCAGCATTCAGAAGAGAAGAGAAAGTAGAGAAAATTGTGAAGAACACCCATGTACAGGCATTTGAATTAATAGAAGACAGTTATGATTCAAACTCATGGATGGTGTTGTTTCTCTGTGTAGATTGTTTATGTGCTCATGAATGTGTGCTTTCTTGTATGCATTTGTTTTGTATATGTTGTGCATGTGTTTTCAGGTTTCAAACTGAAGTCTGAGAAAGGAGAGAATAAGTTTCAATTGTTTCTCTACCTGAGCCAGGAGATTCCTGCAAGGCGTGCAGTTGAATTCATCCGCAAAGAGTGCGTTGATGAAGGATCAGTTAGTTTAACACTTGTTCTCATTCACCCAGAAGTGAGAGGGGGTTGTTAAAGCCATGCAAGGAGAGCGCAGGAAGAAGAAGAAGTCTCAGTTGTTAATCTGAGCAAAGGAAGTCAAAGACTGCTGCTGCAGGAAGTGCGCAGAGTCAAAAGAGGGTCCAGCACTTGGAGTGTTGTAAGGTTGAGTGCAGGGAGTACGCGCAAGTCTCTCTGAAAGAGTCAGAGTGGAAAAGATCAGGGGATATAGCACCTGAGTAATATCGTTGAAGAAGAGCGACGGAGGTTTGATTTGAGAAAAGTTCGAGCAGGAGATACAAGTGCAAGTGCCCGAGGACAGGTCCTGAGAGAGAACAATTAGTTTCTTCAAGAAATACTCGAGGAAGGAGAGTCAACGGTCAGGATTCGTACAGGAATATTGTGAAATCCCGTCAGCCATTAGATCCAGAGGAGATGCGCATGGTTTAAGCCTTAGAGTGCAGGGAAGGAGACAAAGCTCATCGGGATTCGTCTCATCGAAGAATCAGAGTCTCCAGAGGCATAGAACTCTCGTAGGAAAAAATCGTGACCCGTGATTTCCCGAGAGGATCAAAGTCGTTGATCTCGACAGGAACACGTGTCAAGGAGCAAGGAGCGATCGGGGTTCATCCCATCGGAGATTCGGGGTTTCCCGTGACAAGGAACTTGTGCAAGTTGGATTCACGATTTCGTGATACCCGATAGCGCGACGAGGAGTGGGTGACATGGAGGAGAGCGCTTGCACGTGCATCGGGGTTCGGCATTTCGAAGTTCTCGGTGACGAGAGACTCACGACCAGAGAAGTCGCGATATCCTGAAACGCGATAACCATGCAGTCGACGTGTTGAGTGGAGAACAGGTGTCGGAAGGCCAAGCCTTGTCGTGAGTCGACGCCAGGTGGCATCGGAAGTCGGGGATCGGAGATCCTTAGGACAGTTCTTCGCACTTCAAACCCGCGAAGTCCGAAATTCCGATAGGGAAAAAGAGTCGTGGTCTCGTGGACTGACAGGTCGTTTGGGAAAGGAGTTAGCCGGAGGGGCTAAAGGGTGCAGTGATACCATCAGAGATCAGGAGTCAGAAATTCATTTGAGCAGTGACTCACGACAGCGTGAGTACCGATTTCCCAACGGGGTAGTTCCCGATAAGGAGCTAGGAAGTCGTGGGTGAGTAGTCACCGGGATTCGGGGTTTTGTGAAGACTCGATCCTGTGTTTTCAGGACTCGCGATCTTGCGAGGTCCGATTTCCCGATTGGAAGAAGGGAGATCAGAAGGAGCGTTTTGTGGGTACTGGAAGGTCCCAATAAGGGATTTGAAGAGCATTTTATCTCTTCAGGCCGAGGGAAGAGAAGGTCCTGGTGGGAGCAGGCGTGCCTAGGTGGCACGTTTTGCGTCAGAGTGGTATCAGAGCAGGATTAACTCTTTGTTTTCTGCGACAGAGAGAGAGAGAGAAAATTTTGCCATGCCGCCGAGAAGGGAAAGGCAATCACCAGAACCGGAGGATAGGGGAAACCAGAGAGGCAGAGGAAGACATGTGAAAAATACAGAAATGGAAAGGCAGATACGCGATCTCAGAGTGAGATTAGAAGATATGGAAGCAGCGCAGAGACTCATAGCAGGTGCAGGGGATCTGAGCAATTCCGAGAGCGAGATTGAGGTTGAACGAGAGGAGGAAGTTGCAGCCAAAGATGCAGCAAACAAGCGATTAATTAAAGCTATCGCCCGGATGATTTCAAAAACAAAGATGGACATCCCAACTTATGAAGGAAATCTGGATGCAGAAGAGCTACTGGATTGGATTAGAGCTCTTGACACTTACTTCGATTATGAGGATATCGAAGAAGATAAGAAGGTTAGACATGTTGTCACAAAATTGAAAGGACACGCAGCATTATGGTGGGACAAGCTTCAAGAAGATAGACGTTCCAAAGGTAAACAAAAGATCAAAAGTTGGGATCGAATGATTGCGAAGATGAAGGCAAAGTTCATCCCAAGGGATTATCAGATCACACTGTTCAGGAGAATGCAGAACCTAAGACAGAAGTTGTTGATAGTGAAGGAGTATACTGAGGAATTCTATAAGCTCAATATCAGAGCAGTTCATTGGGAGAGCGATGATGAAAAAGTTGCCAGGTATATGAATGGCTTAAGATACGATATCCAAGATGAGATGAGTATGACAACCATCAGAACGGTGGAGGATGTGTATCAGATGGCGTTGAAAGCCGAAGAAAAGATAAGCTGTAAGACAGCACAGCGAGGTCGAGGTAGGAGCCAGCCGAAAGGTAAATCAGTTGCCCAAGACGGGTTCCAAAAATCTAAGGACGACTGGAAGAATCCTCAGACTAGAAAAAAAATAGGTGGAAGTTCACAGCGAGGCCAGCATGCTGAACAGCGAAGGCATCATACAGAACAGAGCGGAGGATACGCTGATAATAATACTTTTCCTCGTACCCGAGGTAGAGGAAGAGGCAGAGGAGGAATCATCACATGCTACACATGTGGGAAGAATGGGCACAAAGAAGTTGACTGTCTAGATAGAAAAAAAGATGGAGGATAAGTTCACATCACCGAGGCACAGAGGCGAGCTGCTGAAGCAGAAGACGTAGAAGACGGAAGGTCGCTGATGATGCGTAAATTTCTCTTAACACCCGAGAAGGAGGTGGAGGACACAGCTCAAAGAAACAGACTTTTCAGAACCGCATGCAAGACCAAAGACAGGAAATGCAAGGTTATTGTGGACAGCGGAAGCACAGATAATCTCGTTTCAACCGAGATGGTGGAGAAACTAGAGATGGAGACAACTGATCACCCGAGTCCATATAAAGTTTCATGGCTACAGAAGGGACATCAGGTAAGTGTCACCAAACAGTTCTTAGTTGACATCAAGATAGAAGGATATAACGATAAAATACTCTGTGATGTTATTCATATGGATGTATGTCATTTATTGCTAGGCAGACCATGGAAATATGACAGAAACGTAGTTCATGATGGAAAGATGAATACGTATACTTTGGAGAAGAATGGAAGAACGCATATGTTACTTCCAATTAAAGACAAAGAAGTAAAACCAGAACCGAGAAACACCATACTTCTCATGAGCGGGAAGGAACTTCTGGCAGAAGTAAAGAAGAAGGAAGATCCACAATTCTTTGTGGTCAGAAAACCGAAAGTTGTTTTGACCAGCACAAGAGTGGATGATTTGCCGCAAGAAATTTAGGAACTGCTGGAAGAGTTCGTTGATATAGTGGTGGACGAATTTCCTCATTCGTTGCCACCAATGAGGAGTGTGAGTCATCATATAGACCTCATACCCGGAGCCAGTTTACCAAATAAGTCCGCGTACAGGTTGATGTCGCAGGAGAATGAAGAAGTCAAAAGGCAGGTACAGGAACTGTTGGATAAAGGATTGATCATGGAGAGTTTAAGTCTGTGTGTCGTTCCAATGGTACTGAGCCCAAAGAAAGATGGAGGTTGGAGAATGTGCACTGATTCCAGAGCCATTAACAAGATAACCATCAGGTACAGGTTTCCATTGCCACAGATGGATGACTTGATGGATTGTTTAAGTGGAGCAAAAAATTTTTCAAAGGTTGATTTGAAAAGTGGATATCATCAGATTCGCATGAGGGAAGGCGACGAATGGAAGACAGCCTTCAAAACCAACGAAGGGTTGTATGAATGTCTAGTCATACCGTTTGGCTTGACGAATGCACCGAGTACATTCATGAGGCTGATGAATGAAGTGTTGAAGGAATTCATTGGTAAGTTTGTCATTGTTTATTTAGATGACATACTGATTTTCAGCAAAACGAAAGAAGAACATCTGAAGCATTTAGCTGCAGTAATGAGGAAGCTACAGCAAGAGAAGTTGTTGATCAACATGAGGAAATATTCATTTATGACAACAAAACTCATTTACTTGGGGTTTGTCATATCGGCAAATGAATTAAAAATGGATCCAAGTAAAGTGGAGGTAATTAAAAATTGGCAATCACCGAGAAATATTTTCGAGGTGAGAAGTTTTCATGGACTGGCAAGTTTCTACAGAAAATTCATCAGGAATTTCAGTGGGATTAGCGCAGCGATGATGGATATTGTCAAGAAAAGACATAAATATTTTCATTGGACTAAAGATGCGGAGAAGAGCTTCAATCTGTTGAAGCGGAAGATCACCGAACAACCAATTTTAGTGTTGCTAGATTTTACGAAAGTGTTCCAAGTAAAATGTGATGCAAGTGGCTTTTCCATAGGAGCGGTCTTGAGCCAGGAGGACAGACCAATTGCATATTTCAGCGAAAAGTTGGATGAGGCAAAGGTGAAGTACTCAACGTATGATAAAGAATTTTATGCTATCATACAGGCGTTGAAGAAGTGGAGGCATTACTTGATCCCAAAAGAATTTGTTTTGTATAGTGATAATCATGCATTGCAGTTTGTGACTCAACAGGAGAAGTTGAATCAGAAACATGCTAAATGGGTAGAGTATATGCAGAATTTTACATTTGTAATTAAACACATTTCAGGTACTGCTAACAAAGTGGCTGATGCTTTGAGCAGGAAGTGTTTGTTGTTGCAGGAGTTCCGAGTCAAGACATTGGGTTTTGAAAATCTTAAGGACATGTATGCAGGTGATGCAGATTTTGTAGAGGCATATGAGGCAGCTGAGAATCCAGTTCTTAGAGACAGAAGCCCATGGATGGATTACATGATCCAGAATGGACTGTTATTCAGAGGAAATCAGTTATGCATTCTGAATTGCTCCATGAGGCAGAATATGCTAAAAGAAAAGCACAGTGGTGGATTAGTAGGGCATTTTGGGCATGACAAGACATTTGCAAAGCTGAGTGAAGCATACTTCTGGCCGAAGATGTGAACAGATGTCAAGAATTTTGTTGACAAGTGTAGAATTTGCCAACATTCAAAGGGCAAGAAGCAGAATGCGGGATTCTATCAGCCATTACCCATACCAGAAGGGCCATGGGAGGCCATAAGCATGGATTTTGTATTGGGATTGCCTAGGACGCAAAGGGGACATGATTCGATCTTTGTGGTGGTTGACATGTTTTCCAAAATGGCATATTTTATCCCATGCCAGAAGACCAGCGATGCAACTCATATCGCAAATTTGTTTTTCAAGGAGATCGTTAGACTTCATGGTTTACCCAGAAGCATAGTATCGGACAGGGATACGAAATTCATTGGACATTTCTGGAGGACACTCTGGAAGAAGATGGGAACTAACTTAATGTTTAGTTCTTCCTATCATCCTCATATGGATGGGCAAATAGAGGTGGTAAATAGGAGTCTGGGAGACTTATTAAGAATCTTGGTGACAGAGCACCACAGCAGTTGGGATAATGTGTTGCCACAGGCAGAGTTTTCTTACAAAGACTCAGTGAACAGAAGCACAGGCAAAAGTCCATTTGAGATTGTATATGGAAGACAGCCAAGAGGAGTATCTGAACTGAGGGACTCAGAGCAGATAATGACAAAGAGTGCAAGCGCTGAAAATTTCGCAGAGGCGATGGAAGAACTTCACAGCAGAGTGAAGCAGCGATTGCTGGAATCAAATCAGGAATATAAGCGCAGAGTGGATCAGCATCGGAGACAACTTCAGTTTGAAGTTGGTGATCTAGTTCTGGAACATTTGAGGAAGGAAAGGTTCCCAAGGGGAACATACAACAAGTTGAAGATGAAGAAAATCGGGCCATGCAAGGTCCTGAAGAAATTCGGAGAAAATGCTTACAAGATTGAGTTGTCGGATGAGATCGGAATATCTCCGACATTCAATGTCTCAGACTTATACCCATATAAGGATGAGGAAGTAGTAGCTGCAAGTGATGAACAGCCAGAAATCCAGTGGCAGAAGCAGATGTCGATTGCAGAGAAGCCACAGATGGAGCATATACTTGACAAGAGGGTGAGTAAAAAGACCAGGCGGAAGCAGTACTTCGAGTATCTGGTCAAATGGAAAAACCATCCAGTGGAAGATGCCAGCTGGGAGACAGAAGTAGTGATACAAAAGCATGGACAGACCATGTAGGAGCTCATGGACAGGAGCCCATGAAAGTTTTCAAGCCGAGGAGTAATAATGCAGGAGCATCGCCAACTCATCAAGTGAGCCAGCACATCAAGCGGAGATCAGCTGGATAGAGCAAACCCAAAAATTTTGAAAGTGCTTTGGGATTGTAGCGCAAGTCTTTAATGAATCCTTTATGAAGGAGCGTCTTTTGTATATTGTATCATACCTCGAACCATACGCTCTTGTCTGAAGTAGATAGGAGGCATTTAATAGATTTAATGCAGGTAGATAGGATTTTATTTCCAGATTAGACAGTTTTAGATGGAAGGAGGGAAAATGGATATAGACACCCTCATTGTATCATTTTAACATTAGCCAGCATTCATAAGAGAAGAGCAAGTAGATAAAATTGTGAAGAACACCCATGTACAGGCGTTTGAATTAATAGAAGACGGTTCTGATTCAAACTCATGGCTGGTGTTGTTTCTCTGTGTAGATTGTTTATGTGCTCATGAATGTGTGCTTTCTTGTATGCATTTGTTTTGTATATGTTGTGCGTGTGTTTTCAGGTTTCAAACTGAACTCTGAGAAAGGAGAGAATAAGTTTCAATTGTTTCTCTATCTGAGCCAGGAGATTCCTGCAAGGCGTGCAGTTGAATTCATCCGCAAAGAGTGCGTTGATGAAGGCTCAGCTAGTTTAACACTTGTTCTCATTCACCCAGAAGTGAGAGGGGGTTGTTAAAGCCGTGAAAGGAGAGCGCAGGCGGAAGCAGAAGTCTCAGTTGTTAATCTGAGCAAAGGAAGTCAAAGACTGCTGCTGCAAGAAGTGCGCAGAGTCAAAAGAGGGTCGAGCACTTGGAGTGTTGTAAGGTTGAGCGCAGGGAGTATGCGCAAGTCTCTCTGAAAGAGTTAGAGTGGAAAATCTCAGGAGATATAGCGCCTGAGTAATATCGTTGAAGCAGAGAAACGGAGGTTTGATTTGAGGAAAGTTCGAGCAGGAGATACAAGCGCAAGTGCCCGAGGACAGGTCCTGAGAGAGAACAGTTAGTTTCTTCAAGAAATCCTCGAGGAAGGAAAGTCAACGGTCAAGATTCGCAGAGGAAGATTTTGAAATCCCGTCAGCCGTTAGATCCAGAGGAGATGCGCATGGTTTAAGCCTTAGCGTGAAGGGAAGGAGACAGATCTCATCGGAGAATCGGAGTCTCCAGAGGCATAGAACTCTCATAGGAAAAAATCGCAACCCGCGATTTCCCGAGAGGATCAAAGCCGTTGATCTCGGCAGGAACACGTGTCAAGGAGCAGGGAGCGATCGGGGTTCAGCCCATCGGATATTCGGGGTTTCCCATGACAAGGAACTTGTGCAGGTTGGATTCAGGATTTCGCGATACCCGATAGCGCGACGAGGAGGGGGTGACGTGGAGGAGAGCGCTCGCACGTGCATCGAGGTTCGGCATTTCAGAGTTCTCGGTGACGAGAGACTCACGACCAGAGAAGTCGCGATATCCCGAAACGCGATAATCATGCAGTCGACGTGTTGAGTGGAGAACAGGTGTCGGAAGGCCAAGCCTTGTCGTGAGTCGACGCCGGGTGGCATCGGAATTCGGGGATCAGAGATCCTTAGGACAGTTCTTCGCACTTCAAACCCGCGAAGTCTGAAATTCCGATAGGGAAAAAGAGTCGTGGTCTCGTGGACTGACAGGTCGTGTGGGAAAGGAGTTAGCCGGAGGGGCTAAAGGGTGCAGTGATACCATCGGAGATCGAGAGTCAGAAATTCATTTGAGCAGTGACTCACGACAGCGTCAGTACCGATTTCCCCACGGGGTAATTCCCGATAAGGAGCTAGGAAGCCGTGGGCGAGTAGTCACCGGGATTCGGGATTTTGTGAAGACCCGATCCTGTGTTTTCAGGACTCGCGGTCTTGCGAGGTCCGATTTCCCGATTGGAAGAAGGGAGATCAGAAGGAGCGTTCTGTGGGTACAGGAAGGTCCCGATAAGGGATTTGAAGAGCATTTTAGCTCTTCGGGCCGAGGGAAGAGAAGGTCCTGGTGGGAGCACGCATGCCTAGGTGGCGCGTTTTGTGTCAATTTTCCACACGTGTGGCCTCTCCTCACACATGTTGAAGGGTTTTCTCTCACATGTGTGTTGTTTATCCTCCTCTCCTTCACATGTGTGACCTCACATGTGTGCCTAGCTTGGCTAGAAATATGCCTTTCTTGGCAGAAAACAGAAACAGAAAATCATCTCCAAAACCTAGGGTAGATTTGCCACAATTACATAATTTCCCTTGCTGAAATTTCCAAGCTCCTAGCACAAGTTCACTCTCACTTATGCTAACTCCATTATGCACAATGATCAAATGTCACAATGACATCTCTCCTTTATATACAAGTCTTATGAGTGAGTTTAGGCACCCCTTCTAAATTCAACAATTAATTAGAATATTTTAATCTACTTTGTGGGTGTGAAACCCCTACACAAACCCACAAATCCCATAAAATTTCACATGAGGCCCTAGCCTCATCCCAAGGCCGATTTCACTAAAACGAAAGGCTAAACTGGTGTCAACTAAGATTCCCGCATGCCTGACACCTTGGCTTCTTGTGGGAATACCTCTCAAAGATATAATAAACAACATATATATGGCTACAAAAGGTAAAGGTAGAAAGAAGAAGGCAGTGAAGGGAATATTAGTAGAAAAGCAACATGTGGAGGGCATACCAGTTGGAGAGAAACCTATGGAAGGGTTAATAGTAGAAAAGTAGCTAGATTTATAAAAGAAACTAGTCGAGAAGAAAAAGTAGCCAATTAAAGATAAGCAGTGCTCTATGGAAATAGTGGCTAAAGATATCAAGTTTCCCATCTACTAGGATACTTCCCATTAGATAGGAACTAATAATGCACATACATATGGTGAACTATTCTTATTGATTAAGGATGGAAAAGGGTTTCCTACCACTTCAAAACCAAATGGAAGGTAATAGGTGGACATTGATGGAGTATAGAACTTAAAAAAATCATACATCCACAATCCTGATATACGATCACCAATTATGTGATGTGTAGAAGTTATTAGATGATTGATAAATAACATAGATGTAAGCACAAAGCATATTTTCAATGACCAAGGTAAATGCATAGGCTCTTTTTCATCTGCATATCTAGAAGCATATTATAAGCTCTCAAAATTTGAAGCATACTTGACAAATGAATGGATGCAAGATTTTACTCATACCCGTGAGTGCTCTAATATTCTTGTTGGGTAGTATGATTAAGGAATGACATTCAAAGATAGAAATGCTAAAGCATTTCCTACTACTAGTTTCAGAGGAATTTACATGTTTTATAATCAAATGATAAGTATACTTTATGGGGAAAAGTCATCTTCAGACATGAAAATAGCTTGGATTAAAATAATTTATGATATCACTAGAAAGGGCACAATATTCAATTGGTCATCCATCCTATCTAATTTATTAGTATAGGCTATAAGGAAAGCTAAACATGGTACATTTGTCAATCCTCCAAAATCCTACATGTCATCATATCTTCTAGATGTAGTGTGTGCTTATATTAGACTTAGGATGATGTTGAAGCATAAAAGAGAAGAAAATAAGATGATGAAAGAAGGTGGAAAAAGGAATAGATTAGAGGAAATGTTGAAACAATGGATCAAAATTCAATGGAAGAGGTGTTCTCCCCTCACATTTTTGCAAGTACTTTTTCTCCAAGAATGGTCACTGCATGAGAATGAAACTTTCATACACCCACCAATGAAGTGGCCAAGTTGGAAATGTTTACATTTGATAGAAAGAGAAAGCAAGTTGTGATACAAACTCACAAGTGAAAAAAGATTAATGGTGATAAGGAATTGGTGCTTACTATTGAGTCTGTAGTAGTTGATACAAAAAACATGCCTAAGATTGACTAATTTTGCTAGACTTTCACTTGCACAAGCCACTATTCATGAAGCAAATGATACATAAAGGAAAATGAAGGAGCATGAGGGCATAATTGCATTGTTAAAAAATCAAGTGGACTATTATAAATTTAATCAGTATGATGTCTCAACATCCATTGATTNACTTTCACTTGCACAAGCCACTATTCATGAAGCAAATGATACATAAAGGAAAATGAAGGAGCATGAGGGCATAATTGCATTGTTAAAAAATCAAGTGGACTATTATAAATTTAATCAGTATGATGTCTCAACATCCATTGATTATGATTTCATAATTTAGAATGAATTGAATGCTATTCAAAAATAAGTCTATGAAAGATATCAATACTTACAAGTTCAAAACCATGACATTTCAATTATTCAAAATCACATTAAAGCCTAGAAAAATTCATATGAGTAGGTACAACTATAGCTTGACATGTAAGGAGATGGAAAAGATATCTTGAAAAGATCGCTCTAGAAATTCCCTCATTAAATGCAATAGATTTGCATGAGATGGAATCTGATCTTGGATACTAGATATATTCAACCTAGAATGCTCTAAAAGGAGTTCAACATGAGACAACTAAATGTGCCACAAAGTGGCAAGTAACAAAGAATATGGCAAATAATTTCCATCTTCCATCCTTTGGAAAAAAAATGGTTTCTTCCCACATAATGATGTATCTAAATCTCTTAAGGATGACATTCAAATAAAGAGGTAGAGTATTTGTTTTCTTTCATGTATTAATGATGTGGTTTTCAAGAGCTACATGGGAAATCCTATTAGAGACATTACTTTGACAAACATTTTATTGTCCAAGCTCAAAAAATTTGAGAAAAGGA
Source organism: Picea sitchensis (assembly GCA_010110895.2). NCBI lineage: Eukaryota > Viridiplantae > Streptophyta > Pinopsida > Pinales > Pinaceae > Picea > Picea sitchensis. The sequence continues at coordinate 16,194 of SNQJ01S0158456.1, forward strand.
TAAGCCAAAGTATTGCTTCTTATAAAGCACCTTTTGAGCAACATCACTTTTCTCAAAGTGATATTCTTGATAAATCTTTCAAAGCTTGGAAAATTGTATTGAAAAATGTTAAAAAGACAAAGAACAAACATCCACTAGTTAAGTACAAAATACCAACAGTTAGAGGAGATGAAGTACTTATCTCCCCTTTCCTTTTTGTATAAATAAGGTGGATGCCATAGAGAAGAGGGTTTTTTTTTGCTTGTGATTGTAAACTACTTTCAATATTAATTGAGAAGCCAAAGCTAGCCACTTTTGGAGATTTTTTCTAGTATTTGTTATAGACTACCTTGTTGATGCTAGAATGGATGTAAGAATATTTGTTTTTCTTGTACACTTTTCTCATGCAACTGTAGTTTATTCTTGTTGTTGTTTTTCCATGGTTGTTAACTTACAAATATGAAATTATAATTGGTAATTCTAGCATAGGCCAACCTATTTTTCATTGTTGGTTACTCAAATATCTCTCTCATAAATTCAGTAAACTAGTTTATGTTTTAATGGATGAAATAATTGTTGATTTCATATTCACTTTTCATTCTTAAATCCTAGTTATGTATTTAGTTTTAGAATTGCATTTAGGATTTAGATTTTAACAATTCGATGCTAAATCCATTCATTGGTATCCAAGCCAACAAGTTGGAAGAATTTGCTATCCCAAATGGAGAGAAGGATAATTGGACCTTAGTTTAGAGTAAAATCCCTTAGTGTTAGAGTGGACATTTGTCTGTGTCAACACAAGGCAAATGCCAATTGATGTAGACCCCCTTCTCTCCTAAGGGTTGTGTGACCTCCCGGTCAAGGATCTTCAATTCTAAGTCGAATTGGCTCTTTGAGACCTTAATGGTCTCACTTATGGATTAACACAAGCCCTTTTTTGTCCTCTAGTGCAGGTTCTATGGCACCCTCAACCTCTTTCTTCATGTTGTTGAACTCACAGATTTCAGGCGCAAGTTCCTCTCCTGTTAGCCCCTTCCCGCATGTGACCTCAAGCTATGTCCTTGCTTAAATGAATGATTTCGAACTCGCCCAAGAGTGGTTTTGGATCAACCCTCTTTTCTCCCCGCAATTTACCTCCAGCTACCACGTACCCCTTTGCTGATACCGTGGTTCCGATTGTAGCCCGCCCTCGAAATTTTAACGTCTGAGCACTTCCTAGCCCCGCAATCAAGCGTGACCGTCGATCTCACAATCTCGGGTGGATCCTCTCGATCAATGGTTCAAATCCATCTCCCTTTCTTCCTTTCCTCTGGATCACGCCTTCCTAGATCTTTGTAATATGTCGACGCGTGCCCCCTCCAAATCGACAGTCGAGATCGATTTTTTGTTTCGGACTTCGGGAATTTCAATTCTCAAACCTTGTTTTCTCCTCAATGCTTCCACCTGGAGCTCGCGAACTATTGACACGTGTCTCTCGTAGATCGACGGATACGATTTCTTCGAGTCTTCAGACTTTGGAGAACTCAACTTTCAATCCTTTTTCGAAACGATTTTATCCAAAGCTTGCGATCTATTGAGGTGTGTCTCCTACAAATCGATGGTCCCCAACTACTTTGGCTATTCAGACTGCGGGAGTCTCAACACCCCACCTTTGCTTCCTTCTGAAACTCACGATCTGTCGCCACGCGTCACTCTAAACCCGACGGTCAGGATTCACTTCGGATTTCGGCTTTTTGGAGTTTCAATTCTCAATCGAAATCCTTAAAGTGGGATTTTTCGGAGTCTCGGGTCTGTTGACAGGTACTCCCCTTGACGACCAATGGTCGGGATTTACTTAGGATATTTCACTTTCTCCCCATCCACAATCTTCCGAAGTTGTGGATCTCGCACCACCTATTCCTATTGACGATGGATGGTTCCTAGTCACTTCGAGACTTCGAAACTTTGGCAATTCTCTCTACTCTGCACTTCAATAAAATTAAAGCTCACACATCTTGCCCAGATCCAATGATCTGGAACACTCTCCGCTCCCTCCTGGACAGATCTTAGCCGGTGATTCGAGAAACCTTCAAAATTGTTACTTTCTTTGAAGATCTTTCCTGCTATCTCTCCTGATATTTCTCGCCTTTTGCTCCTTTGACTTCTTAAAGAGCCAATTTCACACTTAGTCAAATTTCAGATATGTGCACTCCTTGCAATAGATTCTTACACAAGGTTTGGGTTCTTGCAGGCGACTGTGCACGCCTTGCAGCAGTCTCTTTGCACTCCTTGCAAAGGGAAAGTTTCGCTCTATCTCTTCTGAGCTTCGGAATCGAAACAGATTCCATGAACGCCCTCCTTGCGGACTATGTGCACACCTTGCATAGACTCAATCAAAGAGATACAATTGAAATTTATGCAAACATCTCACAACTTCATATATTCGTAACGAAATTCATTCATTCATGAAAACAACGATAACAGGGAATTGCAAACAATAACAGCACCATGCATTGGATCAATTTTCCTCTGTTATATCCATTCAAAAGTAAATGGCTACAGTTGTGATCAAAACAACAACTAAAAATTCATAAATTTCCTACTAACTCGCAGCAGCCTCATTTGGGCGTAAAAACCCTCTATTTATCTCAGAGGGTTCTTAAGGTTCCCCTCGACTACTCGTCTACTTGAAAACAAAACCTAACTGCTACCTTAGTTCAATTACATTCAAGACTAGGAGTGAAAACTCCCAGATCACTCGTGATCATTCAGCTTCCAAGCATTTGATCTTCTTCTATTTTTCAGTGAGCTCACGGAATCAACAAGAAAAAAAACAAGAAACTACAAGTAGAACTAAATAAGAAAAAGGACACTCAAGAACTAGAACAAATGATCACAAAATTGAAGGTTCAAATAGAAGAAGATAAAAGAATTGAAGAAGCACTCAAAGAACAGTTAGAAGGAAAGGACAGGATCATTGGAAACCTGGAAGCAGAGATTTTCACACTAAGAAAGGATACTCAAAAGAAAAATATGCAGAATAGCTCAAAAGTTCTGGATGACAGTATTAGCAGTCAAAAATCCTATTTTGACAAGTCTGAACTTGGATACAATCAAACAAAAAAGGGATCAAGCTCCAAAACANCATCTTGACAAGTCCAGACTTGGATACAATCAGACAGAAAAGGGATCAAGCTCCAAAACAACAGAGCAAGAAACAAATCCAAAAAGATTTGTAGAAACAATCAAAGGGGATAAATGATCCAGAATCGGATCCAGAAGCCTGACAGGGCTCAAAAAGGCTCAAAAATGAAAGTGCTCGGAATCTGACGAAACCAGCGCCATTGCATCCATCTTGTCTTCATGATTCTGGCCATATATTTACTTCGTCAAACGGCTTCGTATGCAAAAGATATCACGTTCTGTCCAAAAACCCAAACAGGCAAAAAAATGGGTGACTGTACAGCACGTACAGTGCCACGTGGCAGGCTGACTGTGCAGGTTGTACGATCGTACAGCTGACGTGGAAGATTCTGGTGATGACACATGGCAGGTGATGTGGTGTACGACAAGTACAGTTGGACCAGTCATAGGGTGACACGTGTCACCACTGTAAGGGTGACACGTGGCACAAGCTGGCGTGGCATGGATGACGTCAGCAGGTTGACTGAGAAGGTACGGTGACAGGTGGCAGAGTACATGGCAAGAACATGGATGAATCAGCGCTCGATAGGTGGCAGTTTTTTATTGGTGGTGGAGGTGCCACATGGCCTAGACATGGACTGCCACGTGGCACCCTGTGGTTGGCTCGTGATTTGTGTAAAATTATGGGTTCACCACCGGGGTCAAACCCCTGACCTCTCCTCAGGGCTATGGACTGGCAGGACTGAGCTAACCGCCCACCCCATGGGTGTTTCTTATTAACTATATGGCAATGTTTATATTTAAGTTTAAACAAAGTTCCAGTCGAGGGCAGAAAGGGCTGGGGCTTAGCCCCAGCCCGTGGTCTATTCACTTATCATAGAACCAAGCAACGACAGCACGCGGGGAGTTGGCAGATAGAGACCCTCCCTTGGTTCTCGAGCGGTTCCATGTGACTTGGACCTTAATCCGGACAGGGAGCACGGGGGGTTATGACTGTTAGCACGAGGATCTATGCAGAGCCCCAAGAACCAGGAGCCAACGCACAAATGGGCCAGCGCTTAGCCCTTTGGGCTAGCGCTTGGCCAAAAATAGCTCATATGACCCTGTTTTGAGGGCGCGCGCCCAGCTCTAGGGGGCTACATAGCACATTTTTGTACAAAAGTGGTTTTTTTCCAATGTTTTGGGATTTTAATTGATATTATGCCTGTAACTAATGGATTTTATCCATTTTTTGGAGATATTGGGCATTTTTGGAGCCCAAATTTTGGGAGGAAGTTGGGGATGGATAACCAACTTCATATCTATAAAAACCAGGCCTGTTTGAGGCCATGGGGGACAGTCAGAGCAGGTTTATGCTGAAGGGAAGCCAAGCCAAATCCATTTTTATGCAAGGAAGCTATTGAGGAGCAGACGCTTGCGAGCCATTTCTGGGAGCTCTCGACATCCGTTTTGCGTGTTATTTTCTTTGCTGGGTTCTAGAGATCTGGAAGAACATGACCAAATCAATCTTGTAGCCAATTGGCACTGCTGCGATGTACTTTGAGATTTTGAACAGAAATAAAGAAGCCTCCCCCACAGAGACAAAGGCCCGAAGACGTAGGCAACGTTGTGCCGAACTCCGTTATCAATTCTCGTGTTATGGTTTGTTGTTTATTATTTCATTTCAGATCTGCAAATGTGTATATGGCTGTCATAATTCCTCTCTTTTCCTCATTCTTTCATTAAGCTTCTTAAAAGGGTTAATTAACACATGCAATTTAAAACTCAACCATAGTCATTAAAAGATCCTATGGATCAATAAAAATATATACAAAGAAGATTACAGGGACACTCCTCCACCGAGAAGATTCAGATTTCATAATCAACAACAGATAGACAGGCCTCAAGAAAAAGAAGGATTCATAAGAGCACCTCATTTCAGAAGATCTTCAACTATCAGGTATCAAACTATATTTTTTGGTTTATGTTATGCATGTAATAATTTTGGACATAAAGTTGTAAATTGCAGAGCTAACAACAGGACCAATAACTACTTTGAGAGTCATACACAAAGGAGTTATTCAAGAATACCTAGTGAAACACAGAGAAGAAGTTACAGCATGTTTGAATCTTTGAGCACTGAAGTGGAATGTTACAAATGTAACAATTTTGGACACATGGCCAAAAATTGTAGAATGACAGTCCCTCCTAAAGAACCTCAACAGTCACAAACAAGAACCTCAGAAAATGACATGGATAAGAAAGAAAGATCAGTATAGCAATGAAGAATGCACAATCGCTCTAATAGCTAAACAGAAGAAACGTGGTTGGTATGTTGACAATGGATGTTCAAAACACATCACAAGTGATAGAGACAAGTTCCTTACATTATGAAAGGAAATAGATGGATCAGTCTCCTTCAGAAATGATGATTCAGCCAAAATCATTGGAAAAGGCACAATCTGAATTGGGAACAAGAATAAAAAGGCATAAAATGTTCTACTAGTAGAAGATATGAAACATAATCTTTTAAGTGTGAGTCAAATGTGTGACCAAGGTCATAAAGTTACTGTCGATTCACAAAAGTGTGAGATAAGAAAAGAAGGTTCAAGGAAATTGGTCGCTATAGCTACAAGAACTTCAAGAAACATATATGTGTTAAGCGAAATTGGAAATGAAAAGTGTTGTCTAGGAAAGGAAGATGAAAGTTGGCTATGGCACAG
>SNQJ01S0158457.1:21038-39160 GCA_010110895.2 Picea sitchensis
GTAATTTCATTTCATTCTCAAAGATTGCAAGGGCTTCATTATAAAATCAGACTGCACAGGTTTATTGACTATTATTGATAGGGGGAGTTTCTACTGAAATGATACATCTTTGCAAGTGTTTTTCTTTGCTCAGGGGGAGTCATCCAGTTATGACAAGAAAATGTTGATGAAGGAGTCCCAGTAAGAGTGGTGAGCAATATTGAATCTGCTACAGAGGACACAGTTGAAGATAAAGATGAACAGGTCCAAGAATCAGAAGGAGAAGACTCTGGCTTAGATACAAATACTCTGCAGGACTCAAATAAGACAATTCATCCATTTAGAGGGAATTTGTATTAGTTGAATATCTGAGGAGCGTGTTTTCTTTGTCATAGATGTCAAAAGGGGGAGAAGAGATTTAAAGTTTTCCATCAATGCCAAAGGGGGAGTTTGTTGGCAGGAATTGCACTTTGCACAGAACTTGTTTTTGTCATTAATGTCAAACTTTAAAAATGCTAAAGGGACAGCCGTGGATTAGTTTGCACAGGTGTGGATCAGTTTGCACAGGCACGGTGGTTCCAAATTCGGAGATCAGCATGCTTCTCGACATACCGAAATGCGAAACTGCGAAGAACCTGGGAGTTTCTATTTCGAGATTTTGGGAGTTTCTATTTCGGGATTTCGGGAGTTTCTATTTCAAGATTTTTGCATGGTAAGAAAAAACTTCAACATCACGAAGTCCCGAATGCCGAAATACTGAAACCACGATTTAATCTGAGTCATTGATCAGAGGGAGATCGTGGACCGTTGATCCGACTCCATTTCGGAGTTTTGAATATCGGGAGTTGGAGGAGTCAAGAGTCGAGACTCTTCATCACAGGAGTCCCGAAGTTTCGAAATGAGAAATACCGAAATGGGAAATCGTGAAAGCACTTTATGGATAAGCGCCTGATCATAACCTATGGTCACATCGATGAAGGCTCAAAGAAGGAGCTAGTGCAACCAAGCTCCATTTCAGAGTTTCAGGGATCACGACGTGGAGCGTCAAGAAAATTCACCATAGGAATACCGAAATGCCGAAATCGCGAAATGTGAAATGTCGATATGCCGAAACACCGAAATACGAAAACGCCGAAAAACCTTTTTAGTGAAGATTTCAGGGTTCGTGACTTGGAATGTTGAAAAACTTCATCACAAGAAATGTCGAAACGTCGAAATGCGAAATGCCGAAACGACGAAATGCAAAACATCGAAATACCGGGGATCGAGACTTGGAGTATCGAAACACTTCATCACTGAAGTGCCGAAATGCTGAAATGCGAAACACTGAAATATCTTTTTGGTGTAGGCAGTGGTTACTGCCGATGGTCATGTGAGAGGGAGGAGCTAGCACGAAGCTAAGCCCTATTTTGGGGTTTCGTAACTTGAAGTGTCAAGACTCTTCGACACAGGATTGCCGAATTGCCAAAATGTGAAATGCGAAATGCATTTCGATTAACCTGTGGTCATGGCCAATGGACATATGGGTTAGCACAAGTGGCTTACCAAAGCGCTCAAGGGTTATAATGTGCTGAAGAATTAAAACAGATGTATGTTCATCGAATGGTGCTGGTTAAATGTTTAAACCGATCATGTAGATATTGTTCATCTTGATGCCTTGGCCAATAATAATCACTGTAAGGAAGTTATTCAGTTATTGTAACTGAATCTTTGAAGCATGAGGGTTCGATTGTACGTGCTGATGATACAGGAAGATATATAAAGAGATTGTTGCAAGAAAATAAAAGAAGAGAGAGGATTATGGGAAATATATGGCTCTGTAAAATTTGAGGAAGAGAAAAGACAGAGAAGGGAAGACACATACATAGATTGAAAATCTAAGTGGTTTGGTCAAGAATGAATTGTGTAGAGAGGATTTGAATGCTTACTATTTAACAGAGAATATAAAGAGTTGGGTTGCAGGTTCTTTGTGACAAAGAATGATTTCAGGGTGGTAGGGAGGAGCAAGGGGAGACTGTAAAAGTTTCTGGTACAAGTTGGTGCTTGTACATCTGGGAGTTGTAGCTTCCATTCAGTAGGTGCTAAAGAAACAGAGGTAGCAGCCTCATCTAGGTTGTAACTAAGATAAGATAAGAATGTAAAGAGGAGTTGGAGCTTGCCTTTCATTCATAAGAAGAAGAGGTTTTTCCCTGTTGGGTTTCCTCATGAAACATCATCGTGCCACTGTTTCATTTATGTGATTGTATATTTATTGGTTAAATGTATTACTGCAAGTTAAATGTGAAAGGCATGAATTATTTATTATTAAGTAATCTTCTTATAAAATGAAGAAAATTTTATACAATTGATTCACCCCACCCCCTCTGAGTTGACTTATCCCGTACAACAGGGATCACGTAAGAATTACATGATTGAGATTAACGAACTCCATAGGTATGCATCAGTCTATTATTTTTTTTTGTAACTTATATTATATTACTTGATCACTAAACTACCTCAACCCCGATTTCAGGAAAGATTCCCTGATTACCGAACAAAGATTTCTCCGTGATCTCGCTGAAGAACTCAAAAGAAACATCGAAGCATAATCAAAATAGCAATGAAGGATATCGGGCTCCCTGAGTTTGGCACCCCCGATAAATTTATCGACCTAAGCGACGTAGTCAAGATGCATGCCAAACAAGACTCACTATGGACCGAAGGGATTGCAAAGATAACCGATGCGAGGCCAGGGCAGGTGAAACAATTCGCAGAACATCCTAGCAAAGCCTGAATCATGATACAATAGTTGAACTCCAGTTTAGTAAAGTACCGTGTGCATGCAGTGGATATCAGAGGAATATATGCGGCTCCGATGGAACAACACAGATTTCAGTGGGCCCAAACTTGTGAAGAATTGTTTATCAGCTGGTCTGAATATGAGAGAAGTCACCCTTTCCAAGAAATATCTCAGGTTGGTTGTTAAAGAAACTGTTAGAAGATAACGCCACGTGGCGATTTTTTATTTTCTTAAACTGCACTTAGCCGTTAATTTCAGTTAAACTTTAGATTATAAATAAATACATCGACCAATTAGTTAGGGGTCAATGGTTGTTGTAAGAACTCTTTCTTTTTTTGGTTGTAAAGAATTATTTTGATGTTGCTATGAATTGAGGAGTCCTTCTGGACCAAACACAAACTATTTTCATTAGATGCATGTGACTGGACTTGAAGAAGAACTACTTCCTATATTTTTTCATGAATGATGAAATAATGAGTAAGAGAAATTAATTCTATTGTCAAGTTATCTGGTGCAATGTTTTGATGTTCTTTGATTTAATGATGAAGATAAATCTTTGTGTTGCTATGTGATGAATGGTTATGGTAGATGAATTATTTTTCTTTCCATTATCCTATTACATATGTGCGTACTTTTTGATAATTAGTTTCTTAGACAATAATTGGATGCTCACATGGTTAATGTATTAGTACTAGGCCTGTGGTATAGAATCATTGTCTGCATGTTAGAGTAGCAGGTTATCCCAAGCTCAGCCTCTTCCCCAGTAGTTAAGACTTAATCCTGTTTGTTTTCAATTTGGTTTATACTGGCTTGCATCTCTCATACCAACCCCACCGAAGAGAAATACAGAAGAGAACAATCCTAACTGAAGGAAGAGCCTTCACAAGAAAACTCAAAGCCCATCGATAAATTGGTCGGATCGCAAGATCTGGAGAACCATTTCATATTCAAACGCTGCAGAGTCTAATTGGGCCTCGGTGGCAGGTTTGGTTCCTACTGTTGAGTTAAGGGATTTAAGACCCATCAACAGAATTGGCATTAGAAGGAGGGCATGAGAATGAATGGTTAAATATATAGTTTATATAGCATTTCAAACAACCTACATATTCGTAATGACCCACATGCATGGATAGTCATTCAACAGACAAACCACACACGCTGAGTACTCTTGAAGTGGGCAACTCACCCCAGCCCAAGGAAGAACCTTTTCACCTTGAAATACCTTACGCCCTTCCTTATGAGGAAGTAAATCAATCCAGGATAATCACAACAACCTATGCTCGACAGATCAGTGCGTTGTCCTTAGCTCCCATACGCCCTCGAAGAAAACAACAAAGAAGACCAGTGGTTAGCACTCCCGACGAGGTTTTCATACACTCTATAGAAGACTTAATAGATTTCATGATTACCGAAATCCAAGAACCTTTTGATTTGATACCCGAAACGCCATCCAGCGACATCTCTGAGCCAAACGACTTTTCAGAAGAAGAAGTGTTCGAATTGGATTATGAAGATATGGAAGGTAATAATAACCATGAGGAAGGAGGGGAAATCCCTCTTCAGAACAACCAACCTTGGTTGGCTGGAGACATCATGGTCGTCCCTGGACAAATACATAATCTTCCCTAGCACCCGGAGAAGTTGCTTCCCAAGTACGACCCCAAGACTTTAGGTTTACCTGAAGATCATATCAAGAAGTTCATACTCACGATTATACTCATGAACGTTCAACATGAAGACGTAGTCTATAGACTTTTCCCCTACACATTTGAAAATTCATCTTCTACGTGGTATTTTAATCTGCCAGTAGGATCTATAACTAGCTGGACCAAGTTCCAGAAATATTTTCTAGATAAATTTGCAAAGGAAACTACTATGGGAGATCTGATGGCTGAGTTGTTCGCAGCCACCATGATTCTGAAAGAAAGGGTCAAATATTTCGATCAAATATTCACAACCATCTTGAACAAATTCGAGCCTGCGACAAAACCAACTCAAGATTTGCAGATCGAGGTTTATGTTAATGCACTCTCGAATTCTATTTCTATGTTTGTAAAGAGAGTCGCTAAGCAAACCATGACGGAAAATTTTGAAGAGGCCAAGACAATAGAATTCCAGATGAAAGGATGTAAAGAAGGCCAGGCCTGTCTAGTAAATAAAGAATCTCAACCCCCTCCCAGGAAAGGACTCCTTCTAACTAGACCATCAGGGAAACCAACTGAACAGGTTCCCGACAAGGGTAATGGATATATAGAAGATATACAACACATGGTTAAGAAATTATCAAATGCGATCATAGACATGAAGAGAAATGTGGGAGAGGGAGACCTAGGCCAAAGGCCCTATAAGCCTTTCTTTAAAAGGAACCAGCCTTTCAAAGAAATTGAACCTCCCCTAGCTAACTTAAATATTGATCTAGGGAATGTTGCATATGATTATTTTTGTACTTATCATCAGGAAAAACACTTCGAAAAAGACTTCCCTCAATGGGTACATGCCATGAACATGATGGCCAATCAGTTTCTAGATGAAGTCTCCCTAACTGAACAACTAAGCAGTTCAGTTATGAATATTGTTGACTAGGAAGAGATTGACCCACCACAAGATATAACCATGCTGATATGGGATCTCGACCTGATCATGCCATCCTACAACCTATTTGAGTCTCAGGAACAACCCATGGAAGTTTCAGTGGTACAGAAATGCATTAAGGGCCTACCTGGATCTAAAGATACCGACGTCACCTAGTCCTCAAAAAATAAGTTAACACCCGATCGCCCGAAAACATCTTTCGCTCTTGGTAAAAATACTATACACATTCTTACCCAGGAATCACCCAAACTAGTTTACAACGTGGTTGAATATTTGAAGAAGATAAAGGAAAATATATCAGTTATGGACATATGCAGGATTCCTCAATAGAAGGATTTTTTGTTACAAGCTTTGAATCCAGTAGAAAAAATGATGGTGAGTAATGGTCAAGAAAGAAATCTATCTCCCATAGATCTAGTGGGAAAACCAACTGTGAATGCATGTTCAGGATATAGAAAGGAAAATCCTTTTGTCCCACCTTTCCTTGTAACATTTGAAGTCTTCAATAGAAACCTTCATAATTGTTTGGTAGATTCTGGAGCGTCTTCCAACGTTATGCCCTTGTCTATTTGCAAAACATTAAATGCCATGGCTCTCAAAAGTGATAAACATGTCATACAACTAGATAGGACCCAGGTCAAGGTCATAGGAGAACTCAAAGATGTGATGATCAGAATATCGACACACCCCACGATCGTGTAGGTGATTGACATCATCATAGTAGATATCCCATAGGCATATGGGATATTATTGAGTCGAGATTGGTCTGAAAAGATAAACAGGTACTTCAGTACAGACTGTGCACACCTTTGGCTACCACTGAAGGGATACAAGAACATGATCATAATCGATAGGGAGAGATATCTGAAACATATGGTCACTGATCTAGAAACCCTAAACAAACCCTCGTCCTCAGATTTCCCCATACTAGGCAATTATTCCTTTGATTCCTACTTCAGAAACTTTGCTCTTCTCTTGTCTGATGTTCTTCTTACCCAAAACTTCGAATGGGTTTTTCAATATAAATCATCGATACCGATAGGAGACACCCTCTTCTATCAAAACCCTTCACTAGAGCTTGCAGAACAAAAGGTTGGAGAGCAAGAAATTAATAAGGGAAACGAAAAGAGCGATTTTTTCTCACAAATTTGGACCCTCTATTTTGATGGATCTAAATCGCAAGAAGGGTTAGGAGCATGGTGCATCCTCATCGATCCTAAAGGTAAACGTCATTTCCTGTCCTGTAGGCTAGAGTTTGAATGCACCAACAAAACTTCCGAATATGAATCTTTGGTACAAGGATTAAAGAAAGCCATAGATTTGAATGCCAAAGAATTGAAAGTTTTCAGAGACTCTGAAATTATTGTTAGACAAGTAAGGAATACTATACATTGCAATTCTCCTCACCTAAAGAACTATCAGCAGGAGGTGCATAGGTTAATAGAGAACTTTGAAGCTTTCAATATCACAACGATCCTTGGAGAAAAAAATATTATTGCTGACTCTTGACCACAACCACTTCTAGGCTGTTGCCTTCAGAGGATTATGAAGCTTCCTGATTCACTGTGGAGTTTCTCTACAAACTGTCGGTACCTAATAACATTTCAAATTGGAAAGTATTTGAACGAGATGAACAAATTATAAACTTCTTAACCAACCAAGACAATTTCAAAGATCTCGCTATTGATGATGAAGAATTCTAGGAGCAATCAATAGAAACTAATCCTCGGACAGGACAACCTATGGATAAATCGAAGGCTCACACAATCCTGAAAGGGATAGCTAATCTTGAAAATCTGTTTGATCTAAAAAAGAAATTTAATGGACCTAAAAATGCAAAGACTAGTATCTCTTGTCCCCTGCATGAAACTATAAATATTGGGACCCCAAAAAACCCGAAGAATGTGAATCTCGGTAAGACTATATCTAAGAAAGAGAGGAAAACTTACCTCAAATTATTCATACAATACGAGGATGTCTTCTCATGGTCCTACAGGTATTTGAAAACATATTATACCTACATCATTCAACAAACCATCCCGTTAAAACCCGAAGTGAAACCTTTCCAACAAAAGCTTTGAAAGTATCACCCATCCCTAGAACCTCTCGTGTATCAGGAATTAAGGAAAATTTTAGACACCAAGATCATTTTCCAGGTTAGGAATTCTGTCTAGGTAGAAAATATTATTGTGGAGAGGAAAAAGTTGGGAGAAATCCGCCTATGCGCAGATTTTAGAAACCTCAAGAGAGCTTCAGAGAAAGACAATTACTCAGTCCTACCGATGGAACAACTCCTACAGACCATGTCTGGCTCAGAGATATTCTCTCTAATAGACGAGTTATCAGGTTACAACTAAGTCCTGGTTTCATAGGAAGATCATTTAAAAACCACCTTTCGAACTAAATGGGGAACCTTCACTTATAAACACATGCCTTTCGGGTTAATTAATGCAAGAGAAACCTTCCAAAGGACCATGGAAGTGGATTTCCGGGGATTAATCAATAAATGTGTGGTAGTGTATCTAGATGAAGTAATAGTGTATTTTAAGAATAGAGAAGAGCACATCCAACACCTAACTCAGATTTTCGAAAGGTGTAGGAAATACGTTATATCCTTAAACCCAAAGAAAACTATCTTCGGTGTCAAGGAAGGTAAGTTGTTAGGTCACATTATATCTCAAGCAGGGATCTGCATAGACTCGGAAAGGATTAAGGCCATAACTCAACTTCCATTACCCCATAACAAGAAATCTATGCAGTCCTTTTTTGGGCAAATCAATTTTTTGAGGAAGTTCACTCCCAACTTTGCAGAAATCATCAAACCCTTACAAAAGATGATTCACAATGATGTCAAATTTAAGTGAGATGATGAGCGAAAAGACGCCTTCAACAATGTCAAAGCTGCTATATCCCGGGCCCCAGTGTTGCGAAGTCCCGATTTCAATAGAGATTTTTCCCTTTATACTTTCGCCTCCGACCACTCGTTAGCTGCAGTTTTGACTCAGAAGGATGATGAAAAAAATGAATCCCCAGTGTCGTTTATGAGTACTAATCTTCAATTAGTTGAGCTCAATTATCCCACTATAGAAAAATAGGCCTACGTGGTTTATAAGGTAGTAAATCATTTCAGGTCTTACATCCTCAAGAATCACACTAAAGTGATTGTGCCACACCCTGCAGTCCGATCCTTTTTTACCCAACAAGAAATGGGGGAAATAAGAGGGATCTGGATGGGAGTAGTCTAGGAATTTGATCTAGATATAAAACCTGCCAAACTAGTAAAAGGACAAGGGTTATGAAAGTTTGCAGCTGAAGTCCAGGATCAAGTAAATGAAGATTCCAGATGGGAGAGAGAAATGGCACTATGGTGTGGATAAGTATCATACATATTCTCAGGGAAAGACTCTTGGTATAAGGATTTAACTTATCTTCTACATCACGGGACTTGTCCCGAAAATCTTAACCCTAGAGAAAGGAGAGCCCTCAGATTAAAATCTGCAGAATATCGCCTTATAAATTCAGTGCTCTTCTGGATCAATTATGATGGAGTACTATTAATATGTCTCAAACGTGAAGACGTAGATGAAGTGTTGAAGGAACTCCATGATGGCCCCGTCGGGGGACATTTCGCAGGAAACACCACCGCTCATAATATTCTGAGAGTTGGCTATTATTGTCCCACCATGTTCAAAGATGCTCATACTTACAATAGAAACTATAAGGCTTGTCAGATAAGCGCTGGAAAGGAGAAGAGAACAACGGTCCCACTCCAACCCGTGACTATCTCTAGGCCTTTTGAGCAGTGGGGATTGGATATCATAGGATAAATTACACCTAGATCTTCAAAACTACACAAGTACATTCTTACTGCCACCGACTATTTCACGAAATGGGTAGAGGCCATTCCTCTGACTCATGTAAATGATAAGGTAGTAATCCAATTCATAGAACAACAATTGATCATGAGGTTTGGTGTCCCTTCTGTTTTAGTCTTTGATAATGCAACTTACTTTTCTTCCACCCTATTGACGAAGTTTTCTCTAGGCAAAGGAATAATAATTAAGTACTCTGCAAATTATTATCCCCAGGGAAATGGTGTGGCATAATCAACTAATAAAAACATGATAAGAATATTAAAGAAGACGGTCGCATATAACCAAAGAAATTGGCATAATATACTCCATAATTCTCTATGGGCCGATAGGGTCACACCCAAAGAAGCTATAGGAAATTCTCCATACTTTTTGGTCTACGGGCAAGAATCCATCCTCCCAAATGGGCTCTATCTTCCATCTCTTCAACTAGCCCAAGATTCCAACGAAGAACCTTCATTGGCCATGCAACAAAGAATTAACACTCTTCTCATGCTAGAAGAAGAGAGAGAAAAGGCTAAGTAAAAAATTCCTAGCTCACTAATAGATAGTGAAAAGATGGTTCAATAAGCATAAGGCTAAATAAAATAAATTTGAAGTAGGAGACTTGATTCTGAAGTGGGACAGAGCAAACGAACCAAAAGGGAAAAAATCTAATTTTTAGAATCTATGGCTTGGACCTTTCCAGGTGGATGAGAATATTGGGGTAGGCACTTATCGGTTGTAGAATATAAAGGGGGAACTTGATGCCCTCCTAGTAAATGGCCAAGCCCTAAAACAATACTTCCATTAAATAAAATAAAAAAATGAAAATGAATAAACCAATAAATATGTGTGTTTTATGTCTTTGTTGAGTATTGTCACGATTGCGAAATACTTCTTTTGTTGTTTCTTTTCTTTCTGTTTTTCTATGCTTTTGAAAGTATGTCCGACAAAACAATGGTTGGCCTTAAAATCATGCAATGTAGAAAACCCTGTTTCTAACTCATCTCTCACTTACAAACACCATAAGCATTGGAAAACTTGCGGTTACTTTGAGGAATACTCTATCCAACCTGAGCAAATGAACAACTTTGGAGAAATGTCAGAAATGTCTACTTTGTGGTTCGGTAAGACCTCAAGGGAAATAAGGAAAGATGGAAAGGACTACATGAACCCATAGAATAGAGCTAGTGAAGCATCCACCTTAACCCTCTCACCTTGCAAATAAACAGACATCCTCCTCTCCCACTCACTAAGTGAATAATGTTGAAATAAAATTGATATTATCAAAAGAGTGAACAATAGGAGAGGGTATGCAGATATCTCCGTCGGGGCTATGAATGCTTGCTGGTAGTAGAGCAAGGTCTGTGATGTCGGGGTGACTCCACCGGGGCTATGAACACTCACTGGTAGTGGAGTGACACTGAAGTAGGTGAGTAGAGGTAATTCAAGGCTTCATGCCGATGAATATTTTTCTAGACTTTTGTAAAGAGGAGGTATGAGTCAGGGTCAAAGGAAATGAAGGAGGAAAGGGGTTAAAACCCCACAGGAAGACCTAGAGGCATCAACCGAAGGACGTCAAATGCAAAGGTTAAGAGGTTTCGATTTAATACCAGCTAAGATTCTCCATCAGCTTCCGTATCAACCGAGCCTTGGAGGAGGGACAAAGATTCTTCTTTTGCCCAGTGAATTGCCATTTGTTGAGCACTCAACACACCCTAAAACGTCTATGTCCATTTCTACTTTTTGGGTACCACTTGATCCTTTGCACTGTCTTCTTTCACTTCAGTATGAAACTGATGCCTATGCTTATCTTCTATGTTTCATGTTTGAATTGTTTAAAGTCTCCTTGAACATACAACAAACAATCATCTTAACTTTAAATGGGACTTAACAACTACGTAAGGAACTGACAGTCTAAATATTTCCCCCCAACACACTTAGGAAGTTCAGCATCGGTAAAGTTTAAAGGTGATGAAAATCGTTTGAGAAGTTCAAAATAGCCAAGCATCGATATTCATCAACGTCGATAGACAAAAGTATCTCTTTTTGTGAATGAACTTCTGCAGGAATATCGCCGAAGACCGATCCGTTCGGCTTCGGTAGAAAAACAAAAAGAGTAAGCACTGCACAAGGAGAGGTGTGGTATCACTAACCTTCGACTCCCGATATGATTTCGACATCAGAAATTTACAAAATGATAATCCACAAAGAAAACTACACATTAATTTTTCATTTTAATGTCGATCCCCGATGCCATCCAAGCATCAACAGTCGTGGTATCTAACTCTCCCTACTCACCAGCTGAGTGCTAAATTTAATGTTTAAATATTTTAATAACTCCGAGTTAATAATGCCACATCAGCATCAATCGACATCAAAATTTTTGAAGGGAACATACCAACAAACTTACAAGGAAACTCAGAATAATAACAATTATAAATCCCATTGTTTGTGCGAAAAAAATAGATAAGAAAACATAGTAAATTTACATACAAAAAGGGAACGTGATACATTCAAAACAATTTCATTTTTTTTCATATAATTAAAGATCCTACCAAGCTTGGGTTACATACAATTAGACACCACTGACATATTGACTAACCAACCTAGTCACAGTGAGAATATAAAACCCTCACAAAAAAAAAAAAGAGAAAAACTGTCAAACGTCACTTTGGAGAATGCAAAGAAAGAGCCCCCCCATTATGTATCCCCTGCACACCAGCCTTCTCCCAGACTACTCCTCAAACCCTGCAATGTTTTATTTTCCTCTTTCATTGTCTTCCTTTGCACCTCGCACAACTTCACAATTGTATCTTATGCTTCCCGAAGCTATCTCTGGAGCCAAACTGTGCTTCCTTCGCAACCCTGCGACACCGACACCTCTCGGTTCTTTGCCACCAACTGGCTCCACAACTCTCTATTTTCTTGGTAGAGTTCATATATGGAAATTTGGGCCCACTATAACTATTGGATGGGACTCTTAACAGGAGAACATGGTGCCTTTTCCCTTCCATTTCGTCTCCCTCTTCCTCTACTGATAGTCCCAACAGGTACTGACCAGCTAGTGAGCATCATAGACCCCTCAACGGCTGGATGTACACTCAGCTCAACTGAGAGATCTTCTTCCCTTCTTCCCTTATCTTTCCTAGGCCTTCCCCTTCTCTGTGGTGTCTTCTCCTGAGAGGGCATGGACCCTAGCATATGTCTTTCAAACAAACTTCTCTCCACCCCCACCTTAACTGGAGACACTAACACCATTTCTGAGCAAAGGTCGGTACCTCCCATTGGAGCTTCAGGGACACTGGAAGCCAATAAGAAAGAGTCCCAGGCACGCTAGCGCTCGGACCTAGCACTCCGATTACCTTGCAAACCCTGTCCCTTGTTTAAAGGGGATCCCATAGTGAAAAAACATAGTGGATTAGACATCTATGGATGGAAAATGACTACTACATGGAGTTTTGCTAGAATAAACTCACAAGACCAGCATTACAGAGGTATAAAATCGACATATGCATAGAATTCACCACAAAACTCCTAGAATTTATAGCAGAACGAAGAAGAGAAATAGAGCATTCCAAAGAACACTCACGCCTTGTGACATGATGTCTTGAAGATTTAATGTGTCATAGCTGCTCGATGAATGCAATCTAAAAAGCATAAAACGCCACCGATCGAAGTTGCAGGGAATATACGATAGGATCATTCCAATCTCTTTAAACTTACCAACTTCCATTATTAACGAATAATAGTTGACACTCTTGGTGATACGACTTATGAAGGCATTTAATGACTTCCTTATTATGGTATCTGACCTTTTGGGAGCGTACACATGCACGCTTGACTCTGGCGTCTTTTCCCAACCCCAAAGGTTGAGTGGCTACTGTGATGGTTCCGACGCTCATCTATATCGTACTTGATTTTACACACTATGGAGCGCTGACGTAATTCATTTAAACTGAAGAGGAGCAACAACGTGGACAAAGACATTGCAGGTCATTCAAAGGGGCGACTGGGATCACGTAAGTATTACACAATCAAGATTAACGAACTCCACAGGTATGCATCGGTCTATTCTGTTTGTTTGTACCTTATGTTATATTACTTGATCACTAAACTACCTCAACCCCGATTATAGGAAATATTCCCGGATTACCGAAAAAAGTTTTCTCTGTGATCTCGCCAAAGAACTCGAAAGAAATATCGAAGTAGAATCAAAAGAGCAATGAAGGATATTGAGCTCCCCGAGTTCGACACCCCCAATAAATTTATTGACCTGAGCGACGTAGTCAAGATGCATGCCAAACAAGACTATCTATGGACTGAAGGGCTCTCAAAGATAATTGATGCGAGGCCAGGGCAAGTGAAACAATTTGCAGAACATCCAATCAAATCCTGAACCATGATACAACAGTTGAAATCTAGTTCAGTAAAGTACCATGCGCATGTAGTTGATATCAGAGGAATATATGTGGCTCTGATGGAACAACACAGATTTCCATGGGCCCAAACTTGTGAAGAATTGTTTATCAGATGTTCTGAATATGAGAGAAGTCACACTTTCCAAGAAATATCTCAGGTTGACTATTAAAGAAACTGTTAGAAGATAACACCACGTGGTGATTTTTACTTTGCTTAAACTGCACTTAGCCGTTAATTTCAGTTAAAATTTAGATTATAAATAAATACATTGACCAATTAGTTACGGGTCGATGTTTGTTGTAAGAACTCTTTCTTTTTTTGGTTGTTAAGAATTATTTTGAAGCTTCTATGAATTGAGGAGTCCTTTTGGACCAAAGAAAAACTATTTTCATCAGATGCATGTGATTGGACTTGGAGAAGAACTACTTTCTATCCTGTTTCATGAGTGATGCAGTAATGAGTAAGAGAAATTAACTCTATTGTGAAGTTATCTGGTGCAATGTTTTGATGTTCTTTGTTTTAATGATGAAGATAAATTGTTGTGTTACTATGTGATGAATGGTTATGGTAGATGAATTATTTTTCTTTCCATTGTCTTATTACATATGTTCTTTCTTTTTGATAATTATTTTCTCAGACAATAATTAGATTCTCACATGGTTAATGTATTAGTATTAGGCCTGTGGTATAGAATCATTGTCTACATGTTTGAGCAGCGGGTTATCCCAAGATCAGCCTCTTCCCCAGTAGTTAAAAATTAATCCTGTTTGTTGTCAAGTTGGTTTATACTGGATTGCATCTCTCATACCATCCCCACCCAAGAGAAAATACAGAAGAGAACAGTCCTAATTGAAGGAAGAGACTTCACAAGAAAACACAAAGGCCATTAATAAATTGGCCAGATTGCAAGATCTGGAGAACCATTCCATATTCAAACGCTACAGATTCTAATTGGGCCTCGATGGCGGGTTTGGTTCCTACTGTTGAGTCAAGGGATTTAAGACCCATCAACATGTCCAAGACACCATACGGAATGGGTACATCATAATTGAAGGAGTTGCAGATGCAACTTGAAGAAATTTTGAAGAAGGGATATATATGCCCAAGCGTGTCATCTTGGGGAGCCCTAGTTTTTTTGTTAAGAAGAAGTATGGAACCTTAAGACTGTGTATTGATTTCAGGTAGCTTAATAAGGTTACCATAAAGAATAATTATCCTTTGCCTAGAATTGATGATTTGTTTGATTAGCTGAAAGGTGCAAGAATCTTTTCCAAGATTGACTTGAGATCATGTTACCATCAAGTAAGGATAAAGGAAGAAGACATCAACAATACAACATTCATAACAAGATATGGGAATTATGAATTAACAGTAGTGCCATTTGGGCTATCAAATGCCCTGACAAATTTTATGTGTTTGATGAATGGAGTGTTCAGGGAGTACCTGGAAAATTTTGTGATTGTATTCTTAGATGATATACTCGTCTATTATAAATTATAAGAGGAACATGAGAAACAATTAAGAATGGTTTTTAAAATTTTAAGAGAGCATAAATTGTATGCTAATCTAAGTAAGTGAATATTTTATTAAAAGAAGATCACTACTTGGGGCATATAATATCAACAACAAGGATAGATGTTGATCCTAAGAAGATAGAAGCCATTAGAGGATGGTCAATGATAAATAATGTGACAGAGGTCAGATCATTCATGGGTATTTATGGTTATTACCGAAGATTCATAAAAGTTTTTTCAAAGATTGCAAGTCCAATAAATTCTTTGCAAAATAAGGGTGTGAAGTTCGAATGGGCTTCCAAGTGTGAAGAGAGTTTTCAATAGATGAAGGGAATATTGACGAGTGCACCAATATTGAAGATTGTAGATCTAAACAAAGATTTTGGTGTGTGCACCAATGCATGCCAGGAAGGACTCAATGGAGTTCTTAGTCAAAAGGACCATGTGGTATGCTATGAGTCCAAAACATTAAAAAAATGTGAGAATAATTATGCTACACATGACTTGGAGTTAACAAGGATTGTACATGCATTGAAAATGTGGAGGAATTACCTTGTGGGTAAGAAATTCGAGCTAAGGATATACCATTGTGGTCTGAAGCATTTGTTTGGAAAACCAACACTAAATGCTAAGCAAAGTAGATGGATGGCATTTATGAGTGAATATGACTTTGAAATTAAGCACATAAAGGGTAAGGAAAATGAAATGGTTGATGCACTTAGCAGGAGAGATCATGGAGTGCATATTGCAACCATTAGCATGTACAAGATAGATCTAAAATAGAAAATTGTTGCAGCACCAAATTCAGATCAAAATTATTTAAAAATAAAAGAAGTATTACAACAAGGTAATTTTCAATAGAAATTTAATTATTATGAGCTAAAAGATGATGGAATTCTCATGTATAAGGGTAAGGTGCATGTGCCGAATTTTAGTGAGATGAAAAATGCAGTTCTGAAGAAAGTGCATAATTTGCCATATGCCGAGCACCCAGGATATCAGAATACCATTGCAACAATAAGAACCAATATTTTTGGCTAGGAATGAAGAAAGAAGTGGCTAATTACATAGCCATATGTCTATAATTCCAAAAAGTAAAGACAAAATATAGACTCCCAACAGATTTGCTACAATCATTGCCCGTTCCAGAATGGAAGTGGAAATTTGTCACGGTTGATTTTATTACTAAGACTCCCAGAACAATGAAGAAACATGATTCCATCATGGTGGTGGTGAATAAATTGATTAAAGTAGCGCATTTTATTCCAATAAAGACTACACACAAGGAAAAGAATACTGCATATATCTACGTTGTTATCACATGCAAACTTTTATAAAATTGGCCAAAAGAAAAGAAGTTTGCCCAAAAATTTGGCTAAGTGGGTTGTTCAAACTATCTTCGATCATGGATTCCTTGGGAAAAAGTATATGAATTTGAATAAATAAAAAATTGGTTTATTAAGCTAATTTTTCTCTTGGGAAAATTTCAGGGTTTACTTTTTTATTTGATAAAAAGTTAATGGGCTTGATGCCCCATCTCCAAGTTTTGTAGCAACCATCGATGTCAACTTGTGCTTACAAGCCAACACCTAATCCAAGGGATGAGCCCACAAGGGGAATTACTTGCTCAACGCATCGATGGAAGATTGCCTTGGGTTTTTTCTTGAGCAAATATGTGGACATATGGAAAAAAATTACATGAAAACAATGACAATACATCCATAGCTAATATAAGTCATCTTCCAACATTACTGAATTCAACTTTTCTTCACCATGTTTTCTCCATTTCTGAACTTTCTATGGAAATTAATAACACACAAATTTGCATGGTTCTCATTGGAAATGTTGAGCTTCACCAATTAAGCATAGAATTATTAAATTCACATTGTGGGAATTCTGTGAATCAAGAATAAAGTGGCTTATTCATGTGTAGTTCATGTCTCTATGGTTGTGATGGGAAAGTACTCTCTAGTTTCAGCTTTAGTATTACCCTTGTAGATGACAGTGCTAAGGTGCATGCATATTGTTCTGGACAAAGTGAGACATAATTGTTGCAAGTGTTTCCAGATAAATTATGTGCTAAGACTTAGGATGAGAAATCTATGTACATACATACCATAAAAAATGAAGAGTTCATGGTTGCAATTTGCAAAAATATGTATAACAATGACTATATCCTAAAATCCCATAACATGGACCCAGATTCAACTATTCCCACTTAGAGAGTTGTGTGATATTTGAAGTGCGATTGAGATACCTATATTATCATTATTTTACTCTTGAAACTTATTAGTTTCACTACCATATTGTGATGATGAATGCTCAAAATACTACCCTTGTGGAGAAAACATATGCAGAACAAAATGCACATAATACTTCTCAACAAATAGTTACAAAGGTTGAAATGACATCAAAAAGAAATATATATCTTCTCTTCTCTACCATGTTTACTTTAGTGACAAATCAAGCACTCCCATATTTCCAGAACACCTAGAAACAAAGATCTATATTTTAAGGAAAGGTTCAACATCAGATCCAACATTTTTAGGTAAGAGATCAATTAATATCATTTCAAGATCCGAATGAACTCCACAAGAAGGAAGATACCAAATTTGGAGAAACTTTATTGGTAGTCAAAAGACTAATTTCCAAATTCTTAGGTAATGAAAGGGTAGTTTGTTCCCGATTTTAATGAAATTAAATACAGGTGGTAGAGTATCTTGGAACACAAATTCAATAATTAAAATTTAAAGGAATTTGTTAGATGGAAAAATACTTCCAGATATTTAGCAACAAATGGACATTGATATCAACATATCTAGCCAACAGTTCCACATATCAAGCAGAGGATCATCCTAAATTCAAGGGATTTGGCTCCAACAACTCAACAATTCGAGGTTTTGGCAACCTGCTCCAAATTTAGTTTTGTGTTGAATTTTTGTTTTTTATTTTGTTTTCCGGAAAAGAAAAGGAGACAAAATG
>SNQJ01S0158458.1:11289-21997 GCA_010110895.2 Picea sitchensis
ATATTTGATCATCTCCCACTATGTGGATGGATATTCTTATTTGGATCCACATGATAGGTGTCAGTATTGGGAGCATCATTTTTAGTTGGTTATTGGATGTCGATATCTTCCATGTGGGGCTCACATGAGAAATTGGACATGGGACCCTGGTTTACAATGGTGATTGGACTACTTCAGCATGGTGGCTACCATTTCTCAATGGGACCCTAGTTCTCTAGTCTACTTCATCACTATGGTCCACACTTATCTAGGGGACCCTGGTATATGGTTGTACATCAAGCGTTGAGGACAACACTTTCATAAGGGGGATGGAATGTAAGGTAGCTAGAGATGTAGTTGGGGGGGCCAGAGGGCCCATAGTGATAATAGTGGAGGCCATTCAATGTAAGGTGGACTAGGTCCACTATATATTAAATAAGGCCCATTATGGTAGTTGGATATAATAAATGGGTAGTTAGATATAATAAATGTAAGAGGACTTCTTAGAAGGTTCTACTTCTAGAAGATTCCTCCTCTAAAATGTTCTTAGGTTATGGTAGCACTATATAAATGGGTTCAAGCAATGTAATGAGACATGGAGAGAATAATTGTATTTGGAGCTCTAGCTCAATAGGAGGATGCCCCCCTCGAAGAGGCAAGTGAACATGAGAGGATCCATTGTATGGTGTTGCCCTACCTCAAGGGTTTGGTAGTAATAAAGTGTGGTTTCTTCTATCTTGCTTAGTGGATCTATTTTGTATTCAATATTTGTGGTGATTATATCTGTAGATCTGGTTTGGATCTTAACAAGTGGTATTAGAGCACTTTCCTTGGTAGACATTGTGGGAAAATATTTTTTTAATTTTTGCAGATTTTTTTACACAATAGATTCATAGAGAAATATAGAAGAACAATATAGAAAAACACCACTTTATTATATCAAACCCTTAGGGTAGGGAAACACCATACAATGGATCCTATTATGGAAGGGATCATCTCCTGTTCACTTGCCTCTTCGAGGGGGCTTCCTCCTAATGACCTTTAGCTCCAAACACAATATTTATCTTCATATCCCATTACATTACTTGAACCTCTTTATATAGTGCTACCATCACCTAAGAACATTCTAGAGGAGGAATCTTCTAGAAGTAGAACCTTCTAAGAAGTCCTCTTACATTTTTTATATCTAACTACCATAGTGGGCCTTATTTAATAATATAGTGGACCTAGTCCACCTTACATTGAATGACCTCCACTATTATCACTATGGGCCCTATGCCCCCCCCCACTACCTCTCTAGCTACCTTAGAAATGGACAATTTAAAGAAATCCCTTCTTTTCTATCCAAAGAGGGTTGAACCTGAAATGGATTGGGCCCATCTTTTCTTCTTCTTCCAAATTCAAGAGGATAGGTTTGTGATCAGAAGTCAGTTTTGGGAGGATCTTGGAGGAGATTATCCTTCTTTCTTGTAGAAACGTGCTCTGAATTAAGAATTTATCCAAGCGAGCTGAGATGTGATCAGCCCCAACTCTATTATTTGTCCAGGTGTAAAGGCCTTTTGAAGGATTGAAATCAAGGAAGTCCCACTGATGGACTAGATCCTCAACGAAGGGGAGCATTTGTTCCCTACTACTATTGCCTCCTCTCTTTTCTTTTGGTTCAAATATAAGGTTTAGATCTCCGGCTAGAATGATGTTTGAAGGGGAGAAAATCTCTAAAAACTCTGCTAGTGTTTGCCAACAATCTTTCTTCTCAGAGTCCCTGATAGGAACATAAAAATTGAAGAGAGAGAGAGNTTTCTAAATGAATTTTTTCTTACATCCACAAGGTTGCAAGGCCACATGAAGAGCCCCTTGCGCTGATGGCTTTGCCTACATTTTTCTTCCATTTCTGTTTGTTGATTTCTAGGAGGGTGTCCCCTTCAATTTTTGTCTCTTGGAGCAAGATAATATCGGGAGGGTCGATTTTCAGAAGGTCTTTGACTGCTTCAGACTTCGAAGGATTCCCCAATCCTCTGCAATTCCAAGAGACTATACACATTATTTACTAGAGTGGGGGGGAACTCCCTTGGGAGGTCTTGTTCTAGTATTCCTTCCGATGGAAATTTCAATGGTGGGTTGGATTCCTTACATTTCTTGCCTCTCAAATTATTTTTCTCTTGCTTCTTTAAGTGATTTTCTCCCTGCTCCTTTTGAAGGTCTTTCAAAATACTCATCCTTCGAAGATCTAGAGTTTTCCGGAGGTTTCTTTTTTATTATATTGACATAAGAAAGGGAGGAGGAGGCTCCAATTGGGGGGCTAGGATGGATCTCACCATTTTTTTTCCCTATTGTGGGAGAGAGGGTTTGTTGTTCCAGTTCCTCAATCATTGGTTTTGAGATTTCTGGAGGGATCTTGAGGATTTCAAAGGGGTTTTTGGAAGACTCTGGGATTGGGAGGCCTGAGCTCCCTTCCCCAAGGGAATTCCCTAGAGTGGGGGCGCCAGGCCCCTTAGATGACCCTTTCCCTTTAGATCTACTATTGAATTTTGATGGGGATGCTTTCTGAACCTGTGTCCATTGATTGCCTTTCAAATTTTCCACCTCCTCCTCGACTTTCTTTTTGCAATGCTGGGCGAAATGACCGTAGCCATAGCAATATCTGCATTTAAATGGAAGTTGTTCATAGTCCAGTTCTTAGATGTAAGACCAGTCTGCAACCTTTAGTTGTATGGCTTCCAATAGTCCAACCTCCAAATCGACTTCCACACGTATTCTTGCACAATAATATTGTTCCTTTCTATTAGCTTTGTCGATGTATTTTCCGAGGGTATTTCCAATGGCTTCTAGAGACTTCAGATTCCAACAATCCAGGGGTAAATGAGGAAGACACACCTAGACTGGAACAATTGAGGGAACGTCTTGTGTTGGATCGAAATCTGGAGACCATTTGTTCAGGTAGAGACCTTGAGGTCCCATAAAATACAGTCTGTTCCTGAAGATGAGATTTTTGTCTTGTAATTTGTCAAAAACAAAGACGAAGAATCCCCTCCCAACTAGATGGCTTCTGATGCCTTCCTATAATAGAGGACCCTAGTTCCTCTGCATCCTTGCATCTATGACTTTGGGAGAGGGACATAAGCATGTGAACTTCCTGATGATCCCCCGCTCAACCAATTTCAGTGTAGATCTACAAGTTTCTTCTTGTGGTAGGTCGATTGAAGGGATGTTGTCTAGGTTTTTGACAAATTTTTGTTGCGAATCTAAGGCAGGTCATTTATTGCATGCAACGACCAGCTTCCTGAAAGCGTCACTATCAGGAGGGAGAGGGGGTGGGGGAGCCTTGGGGCCCCCTTCTGGGGCCATGGAGAGGGGGCAGGTGTGAAGGGGGTGCTCTAGTGAGCGCGCACACAGCCCGGGGAGGGTTTTCCAGGCAGCACTGGTAAAATTTACTGCTTTAATTTAAGACTTAGTGTATTGCTACTCATTATTTACCCATATATTATTATCTACATATTTAATATGGATTCTTATAGTAATATTTTACTTACTAGAACCAACTACTTCCAATGGAAATCTCATATGGAGGATTTATTAAGAAGTAAAGGCTTGTACAAAATTACCTTGGGAAAGGAAAAAGAACACACTGATGCTGATAAGAAAGTCAAATGAGCTAATAGGAGTGATGAAGAACATGGACTAATCAGAATGTCCATCTCTCCTGATTTAAGGTTCCACCTTAAGGAAATTGATGACCCCGATGAAGCTTGGGAAAAGATTGAAACTATGTTTGGTAAACTCAATATTATTCGAGCACAAAAATTAGAAAATCAAGTACTGAATTTAAATCCAAGTGATTTTTCTTGCATTGGATACTATCTATCTAAGTTTAAAACACTTAGAATTTTATGCGAAGAATGTGAGATAAAGATGGAGGAAGAGCGTTGCATCTATCTTATTCTCTCTAAGCTAGGTAGTGCATATTCTGTGTTTGTATCTACCTTTTATGACATGAGAGAGGTTCTAGGGACAACTTGTAAAAAACCCACTGTTGAGTCCTTTTGTGCTGCTTTGATTAGAGAGGAAGATAAGCTTGTAAAACTTGGAGTGATCAACACTGCATATACCTTCAACAAAGCTTTATTTTCCCAGCAGAAAGATAAACCCAAGAATACCAAAAAGCAACATCCTTGCTACAAAAACAAACAATATAAGGGTCCCAAACCTGCTTAGACAACTTCATCTCCAAATGGTGATAAAGGAGAAAAATATAAAAATAAGAAGATTGACAGACATTGCAACTTTTGTGATAAAGATGGTCATGATGAGTCAAAATGTTTCAAGAAGATGGCAGCTTTAGAAGTAATGATGAAGAAGCAAAACATCGGTATTGATTCTACTTCTTCTTCTTCTTCTCATGGACATGCACTTTCTGCTTCTGGTTTCTCCTTCAACACAACTTCTACTTCTTCTTATGATGAGTGGCTTATTGATTCAGGATCATCTTATCATATGGCTAAGGATAAAGACATATTTTATGCTCCAAATGAATGTAACACCAAGAAAATATTTGTTGGTGATGATAGATCTCTTAGTGTTGTAGGATATGGAACAATTCAAGTAGATAATGGTCATTTCAATGATGTATTATGTGTTCCAAGTTTTTCTTGTAACCTTCTATCAGTATATCAAATCACTCATTCAGGTGAAGGTAAAATCGTAGAGTTTTCACCTCACTAAGTTGTAATCAAGGATCTAAAAGATCCTAAGCATGTTATTGAAACTAGAATTGGTGATGATATTACCAGGTTGTACAAGTTTGACAACTTTGGGTCATCATTGTTTTCATCAGTTTTTGTTTATCATAGCGATGACTTGAGCAAACTTTGGCATGAGTGGTTTGGTCATATAAACTATCGCTCATTGCGAAAACTATGTAATCAAAAAATGGTGACTGATCTTCCTCCTATTTCATGCAAAGATGGTGTTTGTGTCAGTTGCATTCTCAACAAACATCAATGGGATATTTTTGACAAACGTGCCTCTTGGCACGCCTCGGGCCCTTTGCAACTTGTTCACAGTGATTTGTGTGGTCCATTTTCTTCTCCTTCTTTTTTCGGGTGCAAGTGTTTCTTAAATTTCATTGATCACTTTTATAGACGTACTTGGGTTTACTTCTTAAAACTTAAGAGCGAAGTTTTTGACAAGTTTTTAGCCTACAAGGCCCTTGTAGAAAATCAATCTGGACATCAAATTCAAAAGTTAAGAACAAATAATGGAGGCAAATATGTGAACAATAATTTTACAAGTTACTGCACTACACAGGGCATCCAAATGCAACACACTATTCCATATACACCACAACAAAATGGTGTTATTGAGAGAAAGAACCACACATTAAAAGAAATGGCTAATTAGATTATCCAATCTAAGGGATTGAGTCTAAATTATTGGGCTAAAGCAATCAACTGTGCAAACTACATAGTAAATCACATTCCCACAAAGGATTTTAAAAATATAACACCAGAAGAAGCTTGGACTAAAATTAAACCAAATGTAAGTCACTTTCGTGTATTTGGAAGTATAGTATGGGCTCACATTCCTAATGAGAAAAGGAAAGCATTGCAACCTAAAAGTGAGAAATGTATATTTGTTGGTTATTCTAAAGATGTCAAAAGTTATAGACATCTTCAACCACATTGTAATGAAATTATTATTAGAAGAGATGTTAAATTTGATGAAAATCTCTTGGCCTACGAGACTAATTCAACAATTGTCTTCTTCAGCCTACAAGCCATCTTCGACATTTGTGCCCTCTTCTATTCCTATTATGGTTTCTTCTTCAAATGATGACAATGAGGATGAAATACACCTCCGCCTGCTCACCTTCCTCCAGATGAGTCCTTTGAACCTGAACCAACACCAGTTCCAACGCATCCTAGATGGGTTCGTTCAACACGAGAAGCAGCTAGTGGTCTTGTCGGTGCTCCTTCATATTATTGTTGAACATGTTCACAGTTCCAACGAGCCTCTTCTCTTTTGGCTCAAGTTTCAGAGACTCGTGATCTAGAGACATTTGCAGAAGCTTTGTAACGACCCTGGTTGGATAAATGTTTAAGAAATTATAAAGTAAAACTAATTAGGGGATTAATTATGTTAACAAGGTGATAATTAAACAAGATGATTTAATGATATTAATAATTAAGTGAGTTATTAATTAATTAAAAGGGACATAATTGTGATTAATTAATTAATAATTTAACTACAAACTACATTTAATAACTGCGTAATGGATTTAATAGATTAATGGTATATGATATAAAATGTTTGCATTATACAACAGGGATAACCTATGAATCAGGAAGATAAAGCGTGGGGAAGGGATAAAGGGTAATAAATGGGTTAGGTAGGGAGTAAATGGGGGAAATTAGGTGAAGGGGGGTTAAGGAAGGGAAGGAGTTGGACGGGGGATTATTCTACGGAGGTTGGGTGAATGAATTTTGGGGAGCTCTGGATTTGAAGAGAGAAGTGAAGTTATGGAGTAGGCTTGATATAGTGCAGGAGTTGTTGGGGAGTTTTGGAGCCGCGAGGGCGGGATATCTGTTGATATCCACGGAACTAAGGAAACTACCTAGTTGTGAGGGAGAGCGGTTTTGGGTAGTGTTTTCTTGAGAAAGCGAGGAAGGAAGCTGCGGACAATATGAGGGATAATAGCATCAGGTTCGGTATTTATTTCAAATTTATGCATTGTTTAATTAGATATTGTTATTATTCATTGATAAATTTACATGCGTAGGTGTTAAAATATTTTTAGATTATTGAACTTTCATAACCTAAGTAGAAATTCTTGTCTGTTGGTAGAATTACTAGATGTTAAAATTAAAATTAGGCCCCTTACATTTGGTATCAGAGTGCCTCATTCACAATCTAGAGCCTTAAGGGCCAATTCCCCTTCAACACATGAACCAAAAAGCATTATTATTTTGATTATATGTAAACAAAAATAAATATAAAGAAATCTGAATGGAAAATGTAAAAACAAATTACCACCAAGTGTACCAAACACACTATTATTTGATTATATATAAACAAATGTAAATATATAAATTTGAGTATATAAACAAATATAAATATATAAATGAAATAAGAATGGAAAACGTAAAAAAACAAATTACCACGAGGTGTATTTGTAGATATCAATCCTGTTAATTAGATATTAAATTTATTATTCATTGATAAATTTACATGCGTAAGTGTTAAAATATTTTGGAATTATTGAACTTTCATAAACCTAGTAGAAATTACTGTCTTGTTGGTAGAATTACTAGATGTTAAATTAAAACCGGCCCCTTACATTTGGTATCAGAGTGCCTCATTCACAATCTAGAGCCTTAAGGGCCAAATTCCCCTCCGCCTAACCTGCAAACCAAAAGCATTATTATTTTGATTATATGTAAACAAAAATAAATATAAAAGAAATACGAATGGAAAATGTAAAAAACAAATTACCACCAGGTGTACCAAACACACTATTATTTGATTATATAAACAAATGTAAATATATAAATTGATTATATAAACAAATATAAATATATAAATGAAATAAGAATGGAAAATGTAAAAACAAATTACCACCAGGTGTATTTGTAGATATCAATCCTGAGAAGTTGTCTTTCCAATCTACAGGAGAAAAACAAAGTTTCACTATAGAATTCACCCTTCAAAAGCCACTTAAAAAAAAATAAAAATGTATTTGGGTCCTACACTTGAAGTGATGGAAACCACCTAGTCAGGAGTCCCATAGCTGTCTCATCAATGTAAATAAGCATACTCGCCCATTCATGTCATGGGATCATTGTAATGGATGAACTTGAGGAAAAAGAATCTTTAAGCTTAACAACAGGAGTGCCTTAGACTCATGTCTGATTGGGCTCCTGTACTGATTGGCTTCAAATAAGCTGGAGTGCTTGTAACTTGTAAGGTATATCCTGTGCTCAAGTTGCACTTCTGTACACGATCAATATCAACATTAAAGACAGTCTGAATTAACCTACAAAATGCACGAAAGCTAACTAAAGAAAGATTCTCCCAGGAGCATTTCCATCGTCCAATTCCGATCGATATTTTTTTTTAACTTGGCTATAGAAAAATAATCTTTGAATTCTCTTTAAGAAAACATCGCATCTGCGTTTGTGTGTCCTATGCAAAACGCAAAAAAAACCCGGTAACAAACACACCCTTGAACTGGGTGAATAAATTAGAGCATATAATGGAAAACCCTTAACTCCGCCTTCTACCAAAAGCTCACAACTTCTCCTAAACATCTACCATGTCTAATGGGATTTGTTTGCAAGCAACCATGAGACTCTGAGGGAACTCCTTGGGTAGTACGGCCACTGGAGAATTTCCACACTGCTTTTGAATCGCAAGCCCAAGTTCATAGCCTAATACTCTAGCAACTGGTACACAAGCAATTGCATTCAATACAAAGCAGATTTCCTGCATAATCTGAATGCACGAAAATAATAAAGAATAAAACTGGTTTAGCTTAGTTCAAGGATTAAGAACTTAAAGGGCCCTATTTTCAAACGGGTTCATCTCTATTTGAGATAGTCTACAGGTATAAGCAATTCAAAGTAAAGAGTGCCATTCAAGGACCAAGCACACAAGAGTGCCATTCGTTAAGGAAGCAATTTCTGAACCCTCGATTTGTTTCTTTTTTTTTTGCGAAGGGAATCGAACCTTTCTCTTCTCTCTTATCGTATTGGAACTTCCGATATGGTAACACAACATATTTAAAGGTTTTGAGAGGACAAAAAAAAAAAAAAACAATATGATGAGTTGCATTGAGCAGTACCAGAAATGCGTAGAGAACCTCGGCTGTACGACCATACGTAAATTTTTATAGTACTGCGCGAGCTGTGGAAGCTTCAACCTTCAGCAGGAAATTTATTAAATTATCCTCTTCGATATCACACAGATTCTTTTGGAGAGGTCTGGTGCTAAACTTCCAGATTATACAAAACTAGTGTATTACGGGGCCTTCCCTGCCGCTTCAAAAGAACACTGAAGTCAGATTCTCAAATAAAATGAGCCAACAACCATTAGCTAAAATCCTGGTGCGGACATTGAGGATTTCCAAGCCATGAAAAACCTCAAATAGCCCTCAAATCACCCAGCACTCGCCCAGCTCTCGCCCAGCCCTCAAATCGCCCAGCACTCGACCTGCACTGAGCCAACAACCTCAGCTCTTGTTGGCAGTGGATATTCTATCATGGATTCCAGTAGCTATGAAGCGACAATAACTGGCTTATTTAGCTGCCTACATGACTCGACTATTTGCTGCTGCACACAAGGAACCTGTTCCAGGGGAATCTGTGCACCAAGGTCCCCTCTTGCTACCATCACTCCATCAAATATCTGAATTATCTCTTCAAGATACTTCAGAGAATCAACGCTTTCGATCTTAGCAATGACACCAATTTCACCATCACGAGATCGAGCAGCAATGTAGCTCTTCAACGAAAAGCTTCATGAACTGAAGCAATGGCATCTTCTTCTTTCACATTTCCAAATACATTTCCGAGGGCAGATGCTCCAAATCCCAAGGAGCTCACCTTCAGTCCAGTGTTTCCCACCCCTCTCACACCAATACCTGCCATTGTTTACACACGAGAAAGTTTGCAGATCCAAAAGACAAGGAAGACTGTATATATGTATAAATGAATACAAAGATCATGCACTTCAGGGGATGATCCTATCTTGTTCTGCTCCGTGCCGGCAAGCGCAGTCGAGTCCTAAACCCCAAAGCAATAACCCATTCAAAACACTGAAGAAAAAAAAAATAGCGTTTAAACTTACCATTTGGGCAAAAGACGTGCACAGTAAAAATGCAGAAAGCCGAACGAAGTACTTGTACGTCTGAAGAATCCCGCTCAGTTCACAAAAAGCCCAACGATCGAATGACAAGCCATCGCCATGCACAAGCCATGACACCAGTGCATACGAGGCCACGAAGAGGAGTCTCGAAAGGGATGAGCACCTGGGAGCGAGCATGTGGGCCTCATGCGAGGACCCACGATGCCGATTCCTGTACGTATAGTATTTCACGAGTAGTTTATTTTATTTTATTTTTTTGTTGTTTATTTTTCTTATTATTATTTTAATTGTAATAAATTAATTGTTTTAAATTATTTATTTATTTATTTTGATTATAATTATTTAAAAAAAAGGGGGTTTCAAAATTTTTTTTTATTATTATTTTATTTAAATTTTAAATTAAATTAAGTTAAATTAATTAAATTAAATTAAGTTAAATTTAATTAAATAAAAATTTAATTAATTAAATTAAATTAAAATTTATTTGGGTATTTTGATTTTTTTTATAAATAAAGAAAATGTGTGTAAAAAAAAATTTAAAATTAGAAGTCCATGGGATTCGAACCCGAACCTCCCCACCGGTCAAAGTCTTGGCAAAGGCCATCCAACCGACACACCACATCGTATTACTTTTACAAATAATTTCACAAATAAATACTTTAACTGTCATACCCAAGACCACCCACCAAGCGAAGCGCCTTAAGAAGAACACTAATGCCAAAAGGTACGTAGCGTTGGTGAACGCCGAAATGCGGCTGGCAGACAGGGATAATTATTCAGTTGCCGCAGTTTAATCCTATTTAATCATTAAACGTGGTAATTATATAACCTTACAACAATTTTTTTTTATGTGATAGGTAAATGTTAAAAA
>SNQJ01S0158459.1:0-21997 GCA_010110895.2 Picea sitchensis
ATGCTTCCTTATTTTCTCAACAAAATGAATCTCTTGAGGATATGGAACCCACTCAAGACATGTTTGGAAAACCCGAGGATGAAGATACTGAATACTCCCTGCCTCAAATTTATGAGGATGACAATCTTGAAGAGGAATCCCTTTTGTCTACCAAGTAGGAAGGATGGGAAGAAAATATGGAGAAACTGCACCTTTTTACATTACCCTCCAAGTCAATGATTCCCTCCTCCATAACTGTGTATATGACCCAGATACCCCTAGTAATATTATAACTGAGAGGGTCATGCACCAATTAGGTCTAAACATATCACAGCCAAATACACAAGGAGGCTTTACACGAGGCATTATTAAGGACCTAAGAGTTGTTTTCCATGCTTTCCCTAATGTTCCTTTCACAATTGATGTATTGGTAATAGATGCTCTAAGCAATTGGGGAATCATACTCCGTAAGGACCTTGTAGAAAACTTAACCAGAAGTTTCCAAAACCAAGGGTCTGAAGCTATCATACCTCACCCTGAAGGAGGATTCTTTACCCTTCACAAAGAACCCATCACATGATGCCTTATCGAGACACTCGATGAACCTGATGACTAGCTCCTTCATGTTAACAATGGGATTGAGAATTGGTTCATCCAAGAGGCAAGTTCAGGAGATGAACCTACCAAGACACCTGAAGGAATGTGGACTTTATAGTTTGATGGAGCTCATTCGAGTTATGGCTCAGGGGTAGGTATTGTCTTGACAACTCCATCTAAGAAGACCTTCTATTATTCCTATAGAATTAAATATCACTATACAAACAACGTTGTCGAATACGAAGCTTTGATCCTAGGTCTCAACTTGGAAATCGACAAAGGTGTCACAGACCTAAGAGTTATAGGGGACTCATACTTGATAGTATCACAGGTGTTGTTGGACTTTTCTATTAAGAATGAGAGATTAAAAAGGTACCGTGATTTTGCAAGATCCATTGCAAAATATTTTTAAATAGTGACAATCAAAGCGATTCCCCGAGAAGAAAACTATGTGGCAGATGCCTTGGCTGTTTTTGCTTCCACCTTGCAACCTTGTGATGGCCAAATCCAAAACCTGTGCAAAATGGAAGTCCTGTTTAGACCTTTGATCCCTGATAACTTGGAACATTGGCAAGTCTTTGAAGATGATGACCAGATCATTAGATTCATGGAAAATCGCAGAGAATTCACCGATTCACAAGAAAACTTCCTAGCTGATTCCATCAACCTAGATCTGGTTAACCTCCAAAATAACACTTTTCCAAAAGGATGTGTCCCTTTAGAACACCTCTTTGATAGACACGATGTTTTCAAGGGAAAGAAACCCAACAAATAAATAGATGAAGCCCTAGAGTTCAACATCAGCACTGTTATCCCCGATTTTTAGGGATAACTAGGAGATCATGTCTCTTGGCCCACAGATCCTAGACATGGAGTACCAAGAGCAAGATTGACCTAAGCATGACCCTGGAGGGCCCATCTTTTCTTCTTCCATCAGCTTTGTCTTGTCAGCAGCAGCAACATCCATCACCATTGGCTTGGTCTTGTATCAGAGGAGGTGCTGGCTCCATGAGGTAATTGGTCCAGGTATCATGGTATGTGTCACTTTTGATCATTGAAACCTGTTGACCGCCTATTCAGCTAGGGGGTCAACTCATGTGCCATGAAGATGCATCACCAGATGCAAATTTGTTGAAGACAGTATTGGTTCTACTTGGGCATCTGATGCTCCAGCAAAAAAAATTGTAAACGAAATTTCCGCACCCCTGCGTGGGTTGATAATGTAATAAGTCTGCCTTGATCATAGTTAGGTCAGGTACCTTGGGATGTTTTCATTGGGAGAATTCCTTTCACCGAGGGTTTTTTTATCCTCAGGTTGTCAACTGGGCTTTAGGGCCTGGCTGACTTCCCTTGAGTTTTTCCCTCCACACATGCAATAATTCCTCCAAAGTGGTGAACGGCGTTCTAATGGTCTCATCCTTTGATAGCTATTGTTTAGGAATGTTGTAAATGACCATTCCAGACAGTGTAGAAAGTTTCCTGAAGTTTGTGGGAATTTAAAACCGAGTCTAGATAGGTTTTAATTAATTAAATTTTAATAATTTAATTAATTAGCATTATTTAATTAATATTGTAAAGCTGGGTCTTTGGGTTTTTGATAGGAATTATTTGTGCTCAAAGAAATGAATAGCACTCCCTACACCCATGACCAAGTTTCATCTCGGTCGGGGGACAAAGTTTACCTGTCTTTGTCCACTCGGAGTCAAAGTCGATCAAAACAACAATTTTAATTGCTAAGGTGACATTACCAAAATGTCAAAACTATTGTAATTTTAGAGTTATTGAGTAAAGTGTGAAGATTGGAAGAAATATTAGACTTTACCTAGCCCTCCCAACCTTTTCCAACCTGTTCTAACCTTACCCACCTTCTACACTCAAAAATTACACCCCCTAGGGCAAGTGACGTTTTCCTTGGTGGAGTTGTTGTGACTTGGCCCAGGACCCCTCTGTAGAAGTTATGACTCCTTTGACCATCATCACCCTAGGATGATCCCTCCTTTTCTCATTAATCCCCCTCCAGACCTTCATTTTTTTTTTTTTTTTTTTCCACTTTTTTCCCCCTCCAAGAGGAGTTACGTCCCCCCTCTTCTAGAAACTCAACAAATGATTTTTTAAAAATTGGTTGAGACCTCCTCTCAACTTCCTTGGCATCAATCCCAAGGGCCTCCCACACCCTCTTTTCTTGATCCCAGCACCTCCTACTTTTTCCTACACCCTAGATCTAGCTTTCAAACCCTAGATGGGTGCCCTAATATGAGATCTACTCTTATGCTTGGTTGTGGACGCTTGGCATTGATCCAAGAGGTGGTTTTGCCTCTAGGGGTATAAATAGATCCCTCTCCTCCTCCCAACTCACTATTCTTTGAGCTAAAGGATTGCTACTCAATTCTTGCCATCTTCTTGCTCTTGCCATCTCACATTTCACTCCTTTCTCTTGAGAGTCTGCATGGCAACTTGTTTGCTACAACCTCAATTTTGGGTTCAATGATAAAAGCTTTGGAGGATTTTGTACCAATAGAGATTAGTCTTGTTTTCCCATTGCATATGAGGTGACTTTGTTTCCTTTACATTTTGTGGAACATACTATCTTGAGCAAATTAGTTTGTTTGGGTAGATCATTTAGACTCTAGAACAGCACTTTGTCATGTATGTTGGTCAAGTTAGGATTGTGGTAGTGGATTCACTTTGTTATTCTATATCATCATACTATGCTATTTTGAACTCACATTTTGTCTTAGTGTGATTTGTCTCCACAAAGGGTTGGTTGGAAGAGGCTTTGGAGGAGTTTCGATAGAAAACTTGCACAAACTCTTGGCATTTGATTTGAATCTGATATATTGTTTGTAATTTCATTTCCATTTTTGTATATAGATGGGTCAAAATATAAATTTTTCATTTTCAGATTTTCACATATAAAATTTATGTGTAGAAACATGAATTTTTGTAACATTTACAGGTGTGTTTTTGCGGCATTTCCAGCAAGTTTTGCTTGTTGTTTTTTTGAGTACATACCAGGAAAAGGGAAGCTTATTTGCTCAAGCTATTCAAGAAGACTTCCCCAACAAACCCTTTAGGTTGGGTAACTATCCCTCAACTATTTTCCTTGTAAATCCAACTTTCTCTCATTATTTCATTTTTTTTTTTGGATCCATAATTATAAACTAACATAGTGTAGTTTGTTTTACTTTCAAGTTAATCATTTTCTTATTTCATTTAGTGGGTGGCCCCTCTTGTCCAATAGACAGGTTTGTGTATTTTCATTTTATTAATTTGCTCTTAGATTAGATAACCCTCCTTGGCCAACAATGGGAGGCTGCCTCCACCTTAGCCATTGTAGTAGTTCCATTCTTTAAAGTCCTTTTAATCTTAATAAGCTAATGTTCCGGCACCTTGGGAGGTAATCCCCAAAATCGCATGGCCTAAAGGAAACCTATTTTTTATTTTGATGTCTATATGCTCTTTAAATGTTAAAATAATCTAGATAGTCATCACACCTAAAGTTTCATTTATCCAAATTTTATTTCCTTATGCTAATGCTTTAATTGCTTAATAGTTTAATGGTTTAAACATATCTCTTAGGTGCTAAATTTATTAGTTCCATAAATCATTTATCTTGATTACATTTCTAGCATATGGTTTAAGATATTTTCCATTGTCTTGTTTAATCTCTCTTTTTCAAGCACATCTTTCACTAAATGATTAACATACATATGGATGAGTAGTCTTAGATTTTGAAGTTTCTTTTACTTTCATAAGGCAAGTTGTTCTTGCCCTCCTTTATCTTGCAAGTTGGATAACTAAATAATGATGTGATAATGTGGTGAATCTATTTGCTTAATGTTCTTTATTTTCATATCATGGTTTAAGTTTTAAACAAGTACACTCATAAGCTTTACACCTTTTAAGCACATTTATCTCACACTTAAATTTGCAAATCTTATGTGGAATGGTTGATGAATAGTGGGTATATCTCTTGTATCTTTTTCACTTAAGTTTGATGTGTTAATGCTCTTTATTTTAAATCTTTCAAACACATTTTTCTAACTTTTGGTTCGGCCATTGTGTAATAAATTTAATTTTAAGTGCCAAAGCACCTCTAAAAACAGCCAACACACTAAAAGAGACCCATAGTTATATGTATAGACAACTTCTGGGGCTTTATTCAATATCTCCACCATCTAAAAGCGGGTTTGAAGAAACAATGACGAGGAGGAAATTAAATGGGCCAGATCGATGATTTCGATAGGGGGATCCTTTAGGAAGTACTCTTAAATGGTGAGTGGAAGCTAGGGTGGGCCTCGTTGCCTATCTTGAGCACCGGCAGTCATTTGTAGAGGGAGGAAGAAGCTTAAAGCACAAACATAGTTTAGGAGGGAAACTAAAATTTTAAATCTTTAATAAACTCCCCTTAATCATTTTAGTTGCATAGATCACCTTTGTATGCTTGGGAGAATTAGATGTATGCATAGGAACACACATTGGTGATAATGGTTCATTGTTTCATTATCTTTATTGCAATTTTATGGTTAATGTTTTCCATGTCTATGTAGGCATATGGGTTGAACATTGAATATCTTATTTTTCTTCTTGTGGTGTGAATCAGAAGGGTTGAGTATCCCACTTGGGGGAAGCATCACCTTCTTTGATTCTTGAGTGCTTTTGTAGTGCCAGTGAAGGCGGTCCAATAAAGTAAGTGCTATTGGGGCATGCTTAGCTAATGTGTTGATATCACTTACATCTTGTTATCTTGTTGTATCTTTGTACTTTTGTATATTGTGTAAACATTGCAAACATTTGTGATTTTTTGTAAGTAATTCTAATCTTTGGTTTGGGTAGTTTAGCATGTTCATTTTGTAAACCTTTTGTAATAAACCACCCCTCAAACTTAGTTGTTATTTGCCCAACCATAGGCACTAGTCTTGGTTGACCTAGGGAAGGTGATTGACATTAGATTAAGGCTTGCACTTTTGCATTGTTGCCTTAGCATCCTAGGCTAGTTTTCCCCTTGGCCTTTAAAAGACAAAACTAACTCCTAGAACTTTAACACTAAAATCAGTCTAGTAACTAGGGACTACCCCCCTTGGCTTCCCCTAGAGGTAAGCCCTGAAGGAAGAGGTTCAAGTCAAGGTGGCAGTGTGGACTAAGAACCTAGACATTGTGTCTCAGAGGACACACACTAAGTGAGAGTTGGACTCCAAGTCCGTTAGCAAGTGTGTATAAGGATGGCAACAAAGGCAACTAAATATATACATTTGATTCCTTTTATCTCTAACAAGCTGCTTGGATCTTACATTATCCCACTTGACCATGCTTGGGAAATTGTGAGGGGTTCCCTAATGACACAGTACTATGGGTCTTGGTTTTTTCCCTTTGGGGGTTTACTACGAAAATCTATCGTCCACTCCCATCACTTAGCTTCTTTGTTTCATGTATCTCAAGGCTCATTTATCACCATTTCCCAATACG
Source organism: Picea sitchensis (assembly GCA_010110895.2). Lineage (NCBI taxonomy): Eukaryota > Viridiplantae > Streptophyta > Pinopsida > Pinales > Pinaceae > Picea > Picea sitchensis. The sequence goes on from SNQJ01S0158459.1 coordinate 6,043, forward strand.
GGCATCGGGTTGACCTATTTGTAGGATTTTAATGATCATTAGAAGGAAGAGAAGGGGCTAAAGACTAAAAAAGGTAAGCGGTACGGTAAAATATAAAATCCTAAAAATGAAAACCTCAAGATGCTTGTTGGGGATTGAAAGCAATAAAGGCCTCTATTGAGAAACAAAGGGGACCCGAAAATAACAAGACAAGACCTAGTCGGAGGATAGAGGGTCTCATCCTTGATCCGGCATAATGGGTTCATGGAGTTACCTATGATTATGACATTACCACCATGCAGTTTACCATGCTGAGGCATTGAACTTTGGTTGCATGGCCAAGGGGAAAGGGGTCTCATCACGCGAGGCTAGCCTTCTACTTCTCATCTGTGAGAAAGTACTTGTGGGTAACCTTTGGCCGACTCTAGTCACCATGCCAAGGGCAATTGTCCTCTGGTTAGCTCTTGAATAAAAAAAAAGGAAGAACAAAAGGAAATAAAAGAATAAAAGCTAAAAAGATTAAAGGCAAGAACAGGGTTGGAAAAAATATGCATCCATGACAAGTACGACTCACCTTCTACAAAGGGCACCCACTGAGGATAACATTATGCATCCTTGGCTCTCCCTCTACCCACATGTCTAGACATACCCAGCCACATCACCTCACTTACACATGTTGGATGAAATCTTCTGGAAATTTTCCTTTACTACTTTGGCTGGTTACTAGCCCAATAGGACGTCTTGTCCTTTTCTCCAATCTTGTATTACATGAGGTTTTGTATTGTCTTTGAGCTATTGATTGATGTATGAGGGTTTTATGCATATGTTTAATAATATTGATGATGAGATGTGATTAACATTACTATGATCCGGTGACTGATGAGCCCATGGAGGCATAGCTTTTGATGTGGAGGACCATGCCGACCGGACAAGTACCATTTGGGCCAAATTTACATGGGGAGATGACCGATTCAGGACCTCCATGGGGTGAAGAGCCCACCAGATGAATGTTGAAACCCATGGGAACAGAGACAAGATGGAGATGGATGAGGGCCTTTGCACCAGAGAAGAAAGGGACGTTCCATCAGAGGCACTCAGGCAGGACTAGACCTGGGGGGATGACCCCTTTTCAATGGAATGGTAGTCTTGGAAGGCTTAGGATGTCCCATCTTCACCATGATGTCATCTGCCTTCATGGACACTTTTGAAGCCCGGTGGGCAGCAGTGGCACGTGTTGCATTTTGGAGAGGCCCTTGGGGGGCTAGCGTTTTGCTCCTAGATGTCTCATTTGCCCTAGAAGGGGCTAAGCGCCTCTTGAAGGAAGTTTTACTCTCTCTGCTGACTCAATTAGGGTTTTAATTTGACAATTTAATGTAAAACAATATTATTTTGGTATTATGGCCTTGTGAGCCTTTTTATGACCTAAAAGGTAAAATTAGGTTATTGATACACTATATATTGAGGTTTTGACTCTCATTTTATCATCATTCATCACTCCCTCATTAGTGAAGTTAGAGAAGCTATGAAGTATTGCTTGACTGAAGATGGACTCGTGTGGAGGAATCACGGCGGGCTATGCCAGAGTGTGTGAACAAAGAAGGGCAAAGAGCTAGAAACTATTGAAGAAATTACACTCGGGACATTGTGGTGTACACTGCATTCATTTTCACGCCCTATAAGATCTTGAGGGCCGACTATTGGAAAACACTTTTTCGATACCCTGTACGTCCGGATCGCACCAACCACCGCGATTTACTTCTCAGAGCAGGCAAAACTCAGTACAACCCACGAAGCGGCATTAGTAGCCGACACCTTTTCAGCGGTGGGGTTTGGACTTTGTTAGTGAGTTTAAAGGACAATTCAAGTAATGGTTACCGATGGATCTAGCAACCCTGGAACTATTTCACTAGATGGAATGAATCTATTCCTACAAGAAGGCCACCCGAAGAGTGATCTCATGGGTGACGAGAATCATAACTAAGTTCGGTGTCCCTTCCAAGATCACTACAGACAATGCCAAAGCTTTTAACTCATATGCGAGTAGAATTTTTGTTTCAAATATGGCGTTGTCCTATCCCATTCCTCCAACTATTACCTGAGGAAGCGGATTATAAAAATCAACTAATAAGAACCTCATAGATATTTTGAAGAAGGTTGTGGGAAAATAAAAATCTGGGATGGCAAAATAAAATTATCTTGATTTGGAAATGAGACCAGAATAACAACAAAACTTCCACAGGGAAAAACTCCTTTTGAGCTAGTAAATGGACTAGAAACCAAGGCTTCACCTTGAACTCCGATTCCTATCCTTCATTTCGCTCAACGATACACCACAGATGTAGAATCAATCCAAGGAAGGATCAATCAAATAATAGAGCTAGATGAGACGAGGAGGAGTGCCTTTGGTAAAATGGAAAGAAATCAAGAAGGTAAAGAGCGACTTTGTTATAAAGCCAAGGAAAGAAACTTCACCAAAGGAAATCTCGTGCTGCTATGGGATAAGAGAAATGAAAAAACTGGTATACACAAGAGAAGTTCGAGTTTGTGGAGTCCTTATAGAATCATGAGTTTTGCAGGTACGAACTCTTTTAACTTAGATACCATGGAGGGAGAAGTCTTGAAGCTACTAGTGAACACTTTACATATCAAGCGTTACTACCAGTGAGGGCGACTTCACAAGTAAGCAATTAGTAGGCATTTTATTATTAAGGATTGTATTATACCATTTGCATTTCATGTTAGTTTGCTTTCACATTTGCATTATTCATTGTTTTCTTTCAATTTACATATATATGTGTGTATCTTTGGGGTGGCATTACCACCCCATTTTTGTCACTGATACTTCTATCAAGATTGGCAGTGGGGTTATGCCATAGATACTAAAGAAGTTCTGTAAAGCTCCACAATGAGCACATGTCCCCAAGTTAGAGCCAGATGTTGTCCCCGATTTTTTGGGGATAACTAGGAGATCATGTCTAGAAACCAATAGATCCTAGACATGTAGGTACCGAGGGCGGGATTGACTTGAGCTTGGCCCTGGGGGCCCATCTTTTCTTCTTCCATCATCTTTGTCTTGTCGTGGCTGACAACATCCATCACCATTGGCTTGGTCTTGTATCGGAGGAGGTTCTTGCTCCATGGGTAATTGGTCGGGTATCATGGTATGTGTCACTTTTTGATCATTGAAACCTTTAAATATATGCATCGATTCCTTTTATCTCTCTAACAACTTATTGGATCTTACACCTTCCCACTTGACCATGATTGGGAAGTGTGAGGGTGCCCTAACAAGCCACAGATTGCCCATAGGTCTTGGTTTGCCAGGGGGTTTCTAAAAGCCATCGTCCACTCCCATCCTTAGCACCAACTGTTTCATCTTATCTCCCGCTCAACATCCCATTCCCTTGTCCACGGGCATTGGGTTGAAGCCTATTTAATAGGGGATTGCACCTTATCTTCGTGGGAAGAGGGGCTAAAAGAATTAAAATGTAAGAAACAAGGTAAAGATAAAAACCTAAAAAATGAAACCTCGAGATGCTTAGTAGGATCCCAGGAAGGCAATAAAGGAGCCTCTCGACCAAAGTAAGAGGGACACGAAGAAATAAACAAGACCAGGGCCTAATTCAGGAGGATGGGGGGTCTCATCACGAGCCGACCTAATGAGTTCATGGGTACCTAAGCGTTATGACATTGTCACCATGGATTTACCATGCAGAATTAATGATCTTGCCCCAGTTTGCATGGCCAGGGGAAGGGGTCTCATCACTTGAGCCATCCTTCTCATCTGTGAAAATGTGGGTAACAACGTCATCTCTTTGGTCACCATGCCAGGCGATTAATCCTCTGGTTACCTCTGCGGAATAAAAAAAAAGGAAGAGAAAAAAGGGAAATAAAAGAATAAAGCTAAAAGATTAAAGAGCAAGGACGGGGCTTGGAAAAATAATGCATCCATGGCGAATTTTCTTCGCCTTCTACAAAGGCATACATATAACATTATGCATCCTTGGCTCTCACTTCACCCACATGTGGACATCCCTATGCGTCACCTCACTTGTAGAAACTGGATGAGATCTTTCTGAAACTTTCCTTTTCTTGTGGATACTAGCCCAATGGGACATCTGTCTTTTTTCTCCAATCTTGTATTACTTGAGGTTTTGTAATGTCTTTGAGCTATTATTTGATGTATCATGGTTTTTATACATATGTTTAATAATAATGATGATGAGATTTGATTAACATTGCTATGATCGGTGGTGATGAGCCCATGGAGTAGCTTTTCAATATGCGGGACCATGCAGAGCCAGGACAAGAGGTACCATTTGGACTAAATGCGCATGGGGAGATGACCGATTGGACCTCCATGGTGAAGATCCCACAGAGATGGATCACTAGACCCCTTCGGGGTAGAGATAGGATGGATTAGGGATTTTTTCACTGAAGAGGAAGAAGACGTTCCATCAAAGGCACTCTGACAGGGGATAGACCTAGTGGGAATGACCCTTTTTCAGTGGAGCATTTGCCTTGGAAGGAGCTTAGGCGTGCCATCTTAACCATGGCGTCATCCAACTTCCTTGGACACTTTTGGAGAGGCGGTTGGGTAGCGGTGCTTCGCGTTTATGTTGGAGAGGGCCACAGGGCTCGCGTTTTTGCTCCTAGATGTCTCATTTTGCCTAGAAGGGGCTTTTACTCTCTTCTTAGCTCAATTAGGGTTTAATTTGACAATTTAATGTAAAAACAATATTATTTTGGTATTATGGCCTTGTCGGCCTTTTATGACCTAAAAAGTAAAATTAGGTCATTGATACACACTATATATTGAGGGTTTTGACTCTCATTTTATCATCATTCATCACTCACTCAATAGTGGGGTCTATTTTGCACCTAATAGGGTTATTGGCTGAAATAGTGATGTGCAACTTTTGAAGGAAGAGTTTCTTGGCATATTTTGGCATTTCTCTTGAAGGAAAGGTTTACAACTAGGGTTTACATGCTATTTCTTGGTGATATGTAAATATTTTTACTGCCAAAACTTCTGATTGAATGGTTGTAGTCTTATATTCTTGCATATGTTTACTAATTTGCTGATTAAAACCCTAGGTGACAAGCACACAAGTAGGTCCTTGTCTCAAGTCTCTTGATTGAGAAATCTTTAGCCATTGAAGAGGAAAAAAGAGAGCCTAGTCGTTAGCTTCTCCTTTCTCCTCTTCTCCTTTGCTAACCGTACCCTTTTGACTTCAAGAGGAGGAGGGCGTCCCAGGCCTAGGTCGCACTTGCAGGGTCCATTTTCCATAGGGTTTGATGAAAGAGCCTTGCCTTAGCAACCTCTCCCTCTTCAAGCTTTCTTGTCTTGACTTTGTGTTTCGTTTGAGCTAGCTTCTCTGGCGGGAAGGGAGGAGAAATGAGGCCTTGCTTTAGCAACAGGAGTGAGCCTCTCTCCCCTAGGGTTCTGTTTTTGAGGCCCTGCTTTAGCAGCACTTAAAAACTTATCCCTCTAGTCCTTTAAAAAATCTTTCCCTTCAACTCTTACGTCCATCGCTACTGACTCCATTAGCCCTAAGGCAGCGATCTAAGACCTCTAGAGTTGAAGTAAAATTGATCACAAACAATATAAAACCTTTTTGAAACAAACCTAACTACTAACCCTAATCTAAGAGCTAACCCTAACCCTAAGTTGTTGGCGTCCACACTTGGTTATTTCATCTTAATGCAACAATGTCTTGTCTTGTGAGCAATTGAATGATAGTGTTTAATGCATTTACTAAATAAGGTGTTGATTTGTTCCTTGAATGTTGCATCATTTCATTACTTATTGATGAAGTGACTTTACTCTCACAGTTGTATTGATAAACATTGACTTAAGCCAATATTTGCTATAATTTCTTACATGTTGTTCAGATAGTCATATATTGTATGAAGTACTAACCCGATGATTATTAGCTTATGAATATCGTTTTTTTTGTCTTGTTCCAGGCAGGTACTTTGTTCCTTAGGGGTTACTTTGAATTGTCCTTTGGATGGACTATACGCTTTGGTGGTGACTAGTGAAGGGGGAACTTTACCTTTGTCCATACAACCTTTGCCTCTTCAAAACCCCAAGTCAGCGGGGACATCTCCCCTAGGATTTACACGCCTGAAAGAACCATCCATTCCAGGTGAAATTAGATTGGGATAAGGTTCTGTTATACCGGTTTTGGACCTCTCTCATATAGACATTTGACCCTATAGATACAAGCGTAGATACTTGAGGGCACAAAGATGGATCAAGGATGGTCCAAAATGGAGGAAAAGGAACTTCTTGAAAAGGAAAGGATGGATATTCTAGACCTCATAAGAGAAATCAAAGATACCTTCATGATTGATGAACTAAAGGCTTAGGGGTGATGTTATCCAACATACTATACCTTTGATAGAGGGAGCCAAACCTTTCCAAAAAAAGCTAAGACATATCAACCCAAAATTGGCAAACCAGACACAAAAGGAACTCCAAAAAATGGTCAATCTTTGGTATCATAGCTTCCATCAGATATTCGTCATGGAGGTCAAATTTGGTAGTTGCCCAAAAGAAAAGTGGTGATATTCACCTATGTGTAGATTTCTGAAACCTAAACAACTATCCTTGAGAGAGACAGCTACCCCCACTGAGTATGGAACATTTTATTTACAAGGGTTCTGGAAGCGGGGATGTCCATGTTGAATGATTTTTGGATACAATAAGTTTTGTTCAAAAGAGAAGACCAACTTAAAGCGACATTTACCACACCACGGGGAACATTTATGTACTTGAGGATTCTGTTTGGTCTTATAGTCTGATGCTACCTTCCGAGCAATGTATTTTTCCTTTAGGGATCTGATCCAAAAGATTGTAGAAATTTACCAAGATGATCTCCACGGTCGTATCAAGGAGAGGAAAGACCACATATCACAGCTTATAATTGTTTTTGAGCAATGTAGAAAGTATGGTATCTCCCTTGAACCCTAAGAAATCTGTCTTTGGGATAGATAAAGAGAACATTTTGGGACACATAGCCTCGGAAAGGGGAACCTCCATAGACCCTAAGAGGGTCCAATCTATCAAAGATGTACACCCCCCAACAAAGGAATTACAATCCCTTTTGAGAAAATAAATTTCATTTCAAGATTTGTCCCAAACTTTGTGAAAGGATAAAACCCATGGGTGCATTACTAAAGAAGGTCTGGTGTTTAAATGGGATGATAAAGCCATTAAATCTTTGAAGACATAGGGATGTGTTATCCCGATATCTAGGGATAAGCCAGGAGATCATGTCGAGGCCCACATGGTCCCAGGCATGGAGATGCAGAGGCGGGATTGACCTGAGCATGGCACAGGAGGGCCCATCTTTCTTCTTCTCGGCTGGATTTGTCACATTGATGGCGGCTTCCATCGCTACCGGCCTGGGCCTGCATTGGAAGGGACTCTTGCTCCATGAGGTGGTGGGTCGAGGTATCATGTGGTATGTGTCATATTTTATTGTTGACCTTCTTATATATAATGCATTAGGTTCCTTTCATTTCGATAGCTGGCGGATCTTACACTAATCCACTTGACCATTGTTGGGGTGATTGATTGGGTGGCTTATAATATATTCATGGGTCTTGGTTATACAAAGGGAGATTTGAAGAGCCATCATCCGCTCCACCATCTTATCACATTTATCTTATACCCAGCTCATCCATCCCATTCCCTGATGCGGCCATTGGGATGACCTTCGAGGTTACACTTTGTCTTGTGGGAAGAATACAAAGGCCGAGGGGGTAAAATTAGGCTGGTAAAGATAAAGCCATAGGAAATAAAACCTAGAGATGCTTAGCCGAGGGGATGCAGAGAAGGCAGTAAAAGGCCCTCGATAAGAAACTAAAGGGACCCTAAGAAAAGTAGTAATAATAAAAACAAGACCTAACCAAGGGATGGGAGGTCTCATCACGGCTTAGGCCATTATGTTCCTTGGGTATTTAGCGGTATGACATTACCACTATCTAGACACCAAGCCAGGGAAGTGACCTTTAGTTCTATGGCAAAGGAAGGGGGTCTCATCAGTGACCATCATTTTAGATCACGAGGTGGGTAAGCGTAGGCTAAAACACCAAACCAAAGCGGTGTCCTCACAGCAAGACAACTTGAACTAAAAAGAAAGAAAACAATAAAGAAAAATGAGAGGCAATAAAGGGCTTGGAAAAATGCATCCATGGCAGGGACAACTCAGCGTCCTACAAGGCACCACAAACAACACGCCCCTTGGATGCACATGGTGGACATCCCTGAAAACCATATCACCACATAAAATATGGCTTGAATGATCTTTTGAGTAAACTTTCCATCTTTTGTGGGTGTTATCCCAATAGGTTGTCCTGTTTTTTTTCCTTAGCTTTGTATAGTGAATCTATGTAATATCTTTGAGCTCTTAGATGATATGTTAGGGATTTCGTACATATATTTGATAACTTTAATAATGAAATGGGATTTACATTGCTACCGATCTCTAGGTGATGAAAGAGCCCATGGAGGCATTAGTCTTTTGATCAATGCTGGACCATGCGAAATGACGTTACCAGGGCAATAGAATTTACATGGGGAGATGATTAGCTTGGACTTCCATGGGGTTACAAGCCCATCCAGGATGGTTGTTGGGATAATGAGAGGGAAGAAGGCATCATGATGAGCCCTTGCATGAAGAATATGGGGCGCCCTCAGGACCTTGTGGGGTGACCTAGGGGATCAGCCCCTTGCGGATGAGACGATGGCCTTGATGGATGGGGCGCCACTTGGAGACCCGAGAATTTTGGACATTTTCACAGGCAGGATAGCTAGATGTCTTTGGCTTGTTTAGCATGGGATGGGAGCCCAAGGAGAATTAGCGTTTAACTACGGATGATGAATTGCTTATGCCACGAAAAGGCCAGCGTCCTGGAGGGGCTTGGCGTCTCCCTTTTTAGCTCATTTTTGACATTTTAGCATTTAGTGACAAATAATGAAGTATTGTTAGAAGTCATTGCCAACCGGTACATTTTAAATGACCTATTTTGTTAATTAAAGGTCCTTAAGGATGATATATATTGAGGCGTTGAGCCTCATTGGACCATAACATAACTTGCTCTCTTGTGAGAGATACTTCTTAGCTCTTGTCTTGGTTATTTTGGCTCTTGGAGTAGGCGCTACTATTGGAAGGATTATCTTTGGCATATACGGTGTTTTATCATTTGGAGGTGTTACAACTAGGGTTTTATTTGGCTCTTCATTGATTTGTAAGTATATTTTCCATGCAAAACTTCTTTATTGAATGGTTGTAGGTAGAATATCTTACTTTTTATGGTTCCCCATTGTTAATATTTTGCTTAATCATTTAAACATTAGGGAGCAAGCACACAAAATGGGTTGCTTTATATCCCCATGATAAAAGCTTGATTAGCCATTTGATTAAGAAGAACTGTCTAACCATTTGCTACACTAGTTCATCTTTTTCTTGAGTTAGTTTAAAACATAAATTGAAGAGAGAAGGCATCCTAGGCCTAATTAAATTTACACCTAAGGGGTTTGAGCTCATAGGGTTTGAAAAGCTTTGCCCCCAAACAACACTTTTCGACCATAGATTTATGTTTATAGCTATCTGTTTTGCCAAAGGTATAAGGAAAGAGGTAGGAGCATGAGGCCTAGCTTTAGCTGGAATGAGCCTCCTCCCCTGGAGTTTTGATTTGGTGGCCACGCCATTGCAAACACCATCAAACCCTAACTCTCTAGATGCTAGGTTTGAATCCTTCCAAACCTTTAGTCTCTCTTGAAGAGCTCCACAACTTGAGGCACTAGTCTAAACCTAAAAGCGTTGGGATACTTTGTTAAAAACAACCTTTTTCAAATTCTTAAATTAAAACCCTAACTAACCCTAGAGACTTAACTAACCCTAATTCGTGTGATCTTGCCCTATTTGAACTTTTGTTTGGTCCAAAACTTGCTGCTAGGTCATCCATTTGATATAGGGGTGTTGAATAATTTCATTGGGCCAATTAGCAAAGCGTTCACTTCTTTGTCTAGCTAACCCTAACCTAACCCTAAGGTGATGTCACACATGTTTGAACTCTTGTTTGGCAAGCGTTGTGATATTGTCACTTGCTGATAGGATGGAGTTGTTGATAGATCTTCATGAAACAGAAATTTACCAAAAGCGTCCTTCTCTCATTGTCTACCAAAACTAAATCTAGAACTAAAATTTGTACGTCCACCCCTCGGTACTCAGGTAATATAACAACGTATATATATGAAGCGGTTATGATATTTATTGCATTTGTGATACAATAGGGATTGATTTATACATTGGATACAAGTATCATTTGTGTTTATTGAGAAAGTGATATTATAAGTCTTAGCTTTAATTGTTACAATCATTGGCTCCGTCAATAATTACATTCATTATTGCTCATAATATGTATTAAAGATGGTCATTGATATTTTTGAAGTACTAAATCACATTATGCACATTTTAGTTTCATTTGCCTTGTCACCATGAAAGCAGGTGCTCCTTGATTGAAATATCTCTTCTTTAGAAGCTATCTTTTTGGAGTAATGCATTGAAGGGAAAGTTTACCTTAACCTTTGAACCTTAAAACCCTTGATCCCTTTTCCTTAGGACACCCCATGTTACTAGGGACATCTCCCTTGGGATTAGCCACCACGAATAGAAAGAGCTCCCCATGGGGGTGGCCCAATTGGGTGGAAGCTCACATTGCGCCAGTTTGAGTCTTGTTTTCAAGCTACTTAAACCTTTCCACACAAGCTGATATGATAACATTTTGGTGCATTCATGGAACAGTGAGTCTATTTTCCTCAACGACAAGCTTTTGGTAAGCCTTGTTTCATAATCCTTTATTTTAAAACACCTAGCGACTCCACTACCTTTTCTCCCCTATTCTTTGGTAGTTTCAAAGGAAACTATCACAAAGCGACTCAACGATGGCAAGCCAACAATGACCACAATGGGATCACGAGAATTTGTAAACCCTTAGACATGGGCAAAATCCCGGGATACCCAAGAAAAATGCCCCCTATTCCCAGAATGGTTCCCTAAGTTCACTGGTGGAAATGGGGAAAGAGTTGAACTTCATATGAGTGAATTTTATTCTTACTTTATTTTTATTCACAGTATAGCAAAATGAAGAGATGAGGTTGGTCACTTTCCACTTCAAGATGCCAATGACATCGTGTATGAGAAGATAGAAGAAAAGGAAGCTTTTGAGTGAAGTTGATGGCCTCTTTGTGCAATCAAAGATAAAGAGCGGAGTCCATGGGGATGAAACAATGACACATGCTTTGAGAACATGAGCTCCTCGAACTACACAGCCTGAGAAACAGGTGAGTTACCCTCCTATCCTAAATTTTGATGATACTTTACCGGAAAAGGAGGAGGAGGATAAATTTCTAAGTCTTACAAATCCTGCATGCTATGACACGGATAATGACACTATTATTTGATAATATTAGTAAGGTTCATACATGTTGGGAGACATGGGTGGGATATAGTTAGTTTATGACACGGATCCCATCTATGACAACGAGTCATCTCAAATTGTTTCCCTTAGGTTATCCTGTGATTACTTCGAACAATGGAAACAGGAGTTGAGGTTTTACTTGTACCTTCCAGTAAGGATGACCTAGTACCTCTTTCCTCTAATTGCTTTCAGTCTTACCTTGACTTTTTGGTAGTACTCTTACGAGCATTTGGATTCTTTTAATGAAGATGATTGCCCGACCAACATTGTGCTCGATTTTTGATACAAGTAGGGCGTTGTTTGCCTGACGAAGGTTACTCATGACTTTTCACCCCAACCCTTCTATTACCTTTACTGTGTTTTCCATTCAGGGTGTAGGTTGGAAATACCTTTTCATGTCGGTTCTTTACGGAGCGGAAACCCTAGATTCCAAGGGTTGGTTGGAGTATCTTTAATTCTAATCCACTTTTCAACTTTCCTTGATAATTTGGTCGTCTACTAAACTTTGTCAATTCTTTCATTAGAGCATGAAGACGCCCTAGCTAACCAGTTTACAAACCTTTGAGTGGTTTCTAGAACCTTATCTTTCATGACCCTTTCGGATAGGATTGGTGCTTTTCTCGAGGAGATGGACTTGGCGAGATTTTATCCCTCCACCATCTTCCATGAGTTGAACCGATTTTTGATGATAGATGTATATTCTAACTCATGACATTTTTATTCTTGATGTATCCTTTGTTTGGTTTATGATGAAGCCTGGGTATCAAGGGCGTTGTTGAGCTAGCTTCATTGGTTTGTTTGATTACACCAACTGCGATAGCGGGTAAAGAAATTACAGGGTAAGTCCTTTACTTTTTATTTGCATTTATGATTGCCCATATGCACATATTATTTTGCGGGTGGCAATACCACCCCACCTTTTAATAGATTGATGCTTTCTTGTCAGGTGTGGGCAGGTCACAGGTCTACACCAGAGATTCTTCGAGAGGTTCTCATCGCTCTACGGTTAGCACATGTCCCAGAGTTGGAGCCGGATGTTATCCCGATATCTAGGGATAACTAGAATCATGTCTGAGGCCCACATGATCCCTAGACAAAGGTGCAGTATTGACTTGAGGATGGCCACGGAATGATCTCTCTTCTTCGGCAGTTATCACATCGGTAGCAACTTCCATCACCAGAGCTGGGCTGCATGGAGAGGACTCTTGCTCCATGAGGTGAATTGATTAAATTATCATGGTATGTGTCATATTGATTGGTATGACCTTCTTATATATGCATTAGGTTTGCTCATTTTACGATAGCTATTTGGATCTTACACTAATCCACTTGACCATTGTTGGGGTGATTGATTGGGTGACTTAGCAAGGCGATATTCATGGGTCTTGAATAGCCACCAAGGGAGATTTGAAAAGCCATCGTCCGCTCCACCATCTTATCATGGTACATCTTATACCCGCCCATCCATCCATTCCCTAGTCGGCCATTAGGATGACCTTTCGAGGGGTTACACTTTGTCTTGTAGAAGAAGGGGCTAAAGGCCAGGTAAAAAGTAGGCGGTAAAGATAAAATCCACTTAGAATAAACCTAGATATGCTTCGCCTAGGGGATCCCCAGGAAGGCAATAAAAGGCCTCTCAATAAGAAGCTAAGGTACCCTAAGAAAAATGATAATAATAAAAAACTAAGACCTAACCAAAGAGGGATGGGAGGTCTCATCGCAGTGGCCCATTATGTTCCGCGAATTATTTGCGGTATGACATTGCCACTATCGGTCACCAAGCGAGCGTTGACCTTTGGTTACATGTGAAAGGGGTCTCATCGGGCGATATATCATTTAGAAGATACCGATTGGGTAACCTTTGTCGACTCACGGCCACCAGAAAACCAAGGAAGTGTCCTGCGGCCCAGGACCAGTAAAAGAAGCGACAAAGAAAAATGAAGGCAATAAAGCGGCTTGGAAAAATGCATCCATGGCAATTCACGGCTTCGCCTCCTACAAAAGCACCCTGGACAACACACATAGCGGATGCTTACTATGGTGGACATCCCTAAAAACCATATCACGCCACTATAGAGCATGGCTTGAATGATCTTTTGACGAAACTTTCCATCTCTTGTGGGTATTAGCCCAATGGGTTGTTCTTTTGGTTTCCTTAGCTGTATAGTAAATCTATGTAATATCTTTGAGCTCTTAGATGATATGTTAAGTTCAGTATATATTTGATAACTTTAATAATGAAATATGATTTACATTGCTATGATCCTCTAGGATGATAGACCCATGGAGAGTAGTCTTTGATATCGCGAGGACCATGCAAATGAGACCGGTACCAAAGGACGGTACACATGGGAGATGGTGCTTTCGGACTTCCATGGAACAGAATCTATCCGGATGGTTCTTTGGGATAGCTGACGGAACAACATCATGATGAGCCCTTACATGAAGAAGATAGAAGAAGGGCGCCCTCCTGGAATATAGCTGTATAGATTTGACCCTGGGATCAGCCCCTGGTAGATGGGTCGTGGACCTTGATGGATAGGATACCACCTAGGGCCGGTTTGGGCGTTTTCGGAGGCGGATATGGCGATTAATGTTGGGCTTGTTTGGCACATGTGGCGGGTTGCACGGGGAGCCCAGGAGGACCAGCGTTTAACTACGGATGATGATGATTATGCCACAGAAAGGATAGCGTCCTCGAGGAGGAGACTGGCGGTCTCCCTTTTTAGCTCATTTTTTGACATTTTTAGCATTTAATGTGACAAATAATGAAGTATTATTAAGTCGATAGCAATGGTGTTTTTAAATGACCCTATTTTGTTAATTAAAGGTCATGGATGATATATATTGAGGACGTTAGCAGACCTCATTTGGACATAACATAACTTGCTCTCTTGTGAGAGATACTTTTTTAGCTCTTGTCTTGGATTTATTTATTTGGCTCTTGGGTGAGAAATTTACTATTGGAAGGATTATCTTTGGCTTATACATGGTGTTTTTATCATTTGGAAGGTGTACAACTAGGGTTTGATTTAGCTCTTGTTGGTTGTAAGTATATTTTGCATACAAAACTTCTTTATTGAATGGTTGTGGTAGAATTGCTTACTTTTATGGACCTACATTGTTAATTTTGCTTAATCATTGAAACCCTAGGGAGCAAGCACACAAGTAGGTCCTTGCTTCATGTCCCCATAGTAAAATCTTGATTGAATCATTTGATTAAGAGAACCTATAGCCTAGCCATTGCTACACTAGTTCATCTTTTTTTTCTTGAGTTAGTTTAAAACATAAATTGAAGAGAGCGTCCTAGGCCTAATTAATTTTACACCTCGGGTTCTGGTTCTATCAGTCTCAGGGGAGAGAGGGAGGGCATGAGGCCTAGCTTTAGCTACTGAGGGGTGACCTCCTCCCCTTAGGAGTTTGATTTGGTGGCCCACGCCATTCTTGACACCATCGACCCTAACTCTCCCTAATCTAAATATCCTTCCAAACTGAGTCTCTCTCTTTGACTCCATTAACCCAAGGCACTAGTATAAACCTAAAAGCGTTGAGATCTTTGTGTTAAAACAACCTTTTTCAAATTCTTAAATTGAAACCCTTTTTGCCAAAGAGTCTTAAGGAAAGAGGGAGGAGCATGAGGCCTAGCTTTAGCTACACGGGAATGAGCCTCCTCCCCTTAGGGTTTTGATTTGGTGGCCCTGCCATTGCAGCACCATCAAACCTAACTCTCCCGTCCTTAGGTTTGAATCCTTCCAAGCCTTTAGTCTCTCTCTTTGACTCCATTAACCCAAGGCACTAGTATAAACCTAAAAACGTTGAGATCTTTGTGTTAAAAACAACCTTTTTTCAAATTCTTAAATTGAAACCCTAACTAACCCTAGTGACTTAACTAACCCTAGTTTCTGATGACGTCTTGCCCTATTTGAACTTTTGTTTGGTCCAAAACTTGTGGCTAGGTCATCCATTGATAGCCATAGAGGTGTTGAATAATTTCATTGGGCCACTTAGCAAAACGTTCACTTCTTTGTCTAGCTAACCTAACCCTAACCCTAAGGTGACGTCACACTTATTTGAACTCTTGTTTGGCTTAAAACGTTGTGATATTGTCACCCTTTGATAGGATTTGAGTTGTTGATCGTCTTCATAGGCTTAATTTGCAAAACGTCCTTCTCATTGTCTACCAGAACTAATCTAGAAACTAAGCTGACGTCACCCCTCTCGTATAGTGACGCAGCAACATTATATATATGAGCAGATTTATGATATTCATTGCATTGTGATACAATAGGGATTGATTTTATACATTGAATGCAAGTATCATTTTGTGTTTATTGAGGAAGTGATATTATAAGTCTTAGCTTTAATTGCAATCATTGACTTCGTCAATAATTACATTCATTATTGCTCATATGTATTAAAGATGGTCATTGATATTTTGAAGTACTAATCACTGTATGCACATTTTAGTTTCATTTGCCTT
>SNQJ01S0158460.1:10008-21458 GCA_010110895.2 Picea sitchensis
TGATATTTTAAAGGGGTTGTCTTTCGAAAAGTTTTACGACATACTAGAACATCGTCTAGATGAGCACGAGCGCTGGGTATTGGACTATCCCTCACATAATGAAGAAATTGAACAGAGTCTGCATAGTATTTCAATGGATCTAAGGAAATTAGAAAACAAACTTTACGACATAGAGATCCGGGATGAAATCAGCACAACCCCCATGAAGAGCTACATTGAAGAATGGTTCCAACTCAAAATGGAAAGCCTCATCCAGGAAGGGAAACAACTAATCAACAGGAGTCCACTGCCCATCGACGACAACAACAAAAACGCATCGACTTCATAGTCATTCTATACTACCATCTTGTTTTGTTTATCATTCCAGTTTAAGTCTATGTTGTCATCTTTATTTTCTTTATCAATCCACTTATGTCCTCTTTAAATAGAAAACTTTAACCAAAGACTCATAAGTTCCAATTTCTTCTTTTTAGGTCTTCCTCTCTACCATCGCACACTTATTTCGATGTTCCTAATTCTTGTACTTATTTCTTTTTATGGTCCGCGGGAGCCCCAATCCTAGTCTATATGAAAAACACATTTAAATTTCCACAAACATGTAACAAACATTATTAATTTTTGTTAAATTTCAAAGAAAACTTATTCGAAAATGTCCTTATTGTATACTAAACTTTGGGTTTCCAGGAACCTTCTTGTTTGTTCCAAAGAAAACTAATCCGGATATGCTACATTTCTTGTGTCCTATTGTATGCTAATTTTTGGGTCTTCAACGACGTTGATGGTTTAAATGTTGATGTAATTTCCTGATATATGTAACAACCATGATTTATTTTATAAGAATTTTCTATAGTTCGCAAGCCCGCTTCTCAATTTGTATATCACAGAACTGTCGATGGTTTTTGTAGGACACCGAACGATAGAGGCCCATTTTTGAAACTGTCAGCCCGACAACCCGCGATCCAAAGACTTGCTAATTATGGAAAGAGCAGTCCATCCATGCTCTATAAAACATGTGCAAAGAAACTAATTCAACAATGCTATATCTTTTTTTCCAAAAAAAAGCCTTAGTTTTAAAGAAAAGTAATTCGGTGCAACAGATGTTATTACTATTCTATTATATAACAAACATTATTAATTTTTGGTAAATTTCTATAGTCCGCAACTATGCCTCTCATTTTGTATATCGTGGAATAGTCGGTGCTATTTGTAGACCATGGAACATTAGACACCTAATTTTCAGCGTGCTAGCCCGAGAAAATTGATGGTTGGCGTACGCTGACAATTAATTTTTAGCGTACGTAGCCAGTTTTTGCATCGCGGGTTGATGGGATAGGCGGCTGAAAATTGACAATCGAAGAGTTCCGCGATATACAAATTGACAATCGGTCAGCAGTGAGAGTTTCACGATCATTCCGACCAACCGCAGTTGGGTTCCATACTTAGCCATTATTATGGGAACGCCTTCGCGGATAGGTTGTATCAAACTATGGTGTATACATTAGCATTTCCGAATTAGTTTTCTTTAACAGTAGGGCTCCTGGACAGAAAACATTGAAATTTATCAAATTATAGGTTTCTTGGAAAGCATAAATTAAACATAGGAAATATGTAATTTAATAGAGTAGATATATACAGCCTACACGGAGCCGTCATCCCATACTTAATCAGGTTTTTCATTGCGTGCTGTCAGGGTAGGCGGCTGAAAATTGACAATCGGAGACTTCAGCGACATAGAAATTGACAACCGAACTTGAGGACTATTTTAATTTCAAGGCTTTCATGTCCAAAAAAGTTAACATTGTCTAAATAGTTAGCTTTACATGCGTTTTACATACCCTGGTGGACAAAAAACACAAAAAAAAAATAGTGAGCATTTTTTGGATCGTGGGTTCTTGTGATGGCGGGCTCTAGGTTTGGTCCCTATTGTTCCATCTCCTACAAATAGCACGGACAGTTCCTCGATATACAAAATGAAAATCAGGCTTTCACACTATTTGAATTTCAAGGGCTCCTGCAAAACAACTACCATTCTCGAATTACTTTTCTTTGCGTACATTCTACATATGCTTGCGAACAAAAAACAGAGCAATAGTAGTAACATCTGTTACATAGGGCTCCATCCCCACTACCTTTTGCGCTTCCCAATACACATTAAATATGATTTGAAAAGTTAGAACCGAGAAGACAGGTTCAAAAAGATGGGGTTTAATAACTGGAAAGCTCGAGGACATCTCCAATTAAAATGAATAGACAGACAAATATTATGGGATCTGGTAATCTGTTTTTGCCTGCATTTTAAATTTTCGAAATTATTATTATTATTTTTTTCCTTGTGCAGTTTTAGTTTTGTTCAAAGCTTCAGCATAGTTCACAAACATGTCAGCGACAGAGACCTTGATGTCATGTCCCTCTTTAATATTGTGCATTTTGAAATGATGGGCTTTAATAACCGGAGGACATCTCCCATTAAAATGAATAGACAAGCGAATATTATGGGATCTTGTAATTTATTTTTGCCTGCATTTTCAATTTGCAAAATACTTTTTATTTTATTTTTTGCTTGTGTAGTTTTAGTTTTCTTAAAATCTTCGGCAAAGTTCACGAACGTGTTACCCACAGAGGCATTGGTGTCATGTCCCTCTTTAATATTGTGCATATCTTAGATGTCATATTTCCGAATCTGCTTGGATTTTTAATACGTGCTGGTAGTCACTATTGAGCATACATATTCAAAAAGATTGGCATTAATAAGTGAAAATATCGAGAACATCTGTCATTAAAATGAATCAACACAAAATATACGGCAGACCATACAACCTTGCTTTTAAAAACTTATTGCCATTTCTCTCTATGATCAAAGAGTTGCACTTTAGGGTGCCTTTGGTCTAATGTTCCTGGTCATGTACATGTAAGACAACTTAGAGATGCGATTGACGAGCAGATGAAAGAATAGATCCTGGTTTTATGTGACGTGAGCTTTGAGTAGAAACAAAACTCTGTTATACAAAGAGAAACTCAAAGAGGATGAAAAAAACAGAACAAGTATGTTATGGTTGGTGTTCTCCCTGTGTTCGATGCTTTGGTTCGTTGAAAATGTTGGTTGGAGATTTGTTGGTTGAACTTCTTTGTTTTATTGCTGGGAATTGTAATGGATTTTGAGGTCAGGTGCAAAATAATTCTTCATTTAAGTATATATGTTCTTCCAACAACACAGATTTGGCAAGTGTATCGAGTTGTACAGATTGCACAAGTATTTGTCTACCTCGGAGGTGGGTAGAAGAAACTATATGGGTGGATAAAATGACATATTGTCACTGCAAAAGTTTCTATTTCATAGTATGGTGATCTGCATGTGGGTCTGGTAGCCAACTTGACATAAAGCTATGTTCTTTGTGAAAGTTTGTTCAATTTCCTTTGGATGTAGCTGCATACTCTACATATTTGGCGTCACCTCTGAACATTCCATAGCTTTCTATGGGCCGCCATATCTCCATAGCTATGAAGAAAGATATATTATGATGCCATATGCAACATTTGATACACTTGCCACACCTGTTCTGGTGCATTCTGCAGCATTTGATGCACTTGCCACACCTCTACTGCCCGAAGAATTTATGTACCTCAACAGAGTTTCTTTTTGCATCTGGGTTGGACGTTCCTTCCAATTTACTGTAATAAAGCAAAGAAGTTCCACATAAAAATCCCTAGGCAGGCCTCTCAACCAAACAAATGATTGAATATAGGGAGAATACCAGTCACTATGTACTTGAATTATATTTCGTTGATTTAGTTGTTGTGACATAGAACAACTCCTTCCTCTTTGATATCGACTTGAATGGCATTTGTAAGTTGTCTCATATGTCAAGGGTCAGGAACATTGCAAGAAAATCACCCTGAACCCCAAATTTTCGACATCAGAGGGAAATTAATACTTGACAAAGAATGGAATGTTGAATAAATAGGCATTGCAAGCAGGCCATATCTGGAAGAGAGAAGATATTCAAAAAAGTGGGATAGATGTACACGACAACACCGATTAAGTACAAAACTGTGAAGAAGCTTCATCAATGTCGAAAATAGCCTCGACCATATTTCGTAACCCACCTTATTTGAATATAGAATAATTTTGGTTTATTTTTTAACAATATTTTCCAATTTCTAGTATTTGTTTTAATTATATTTTCTACCTTCTTCAGCTATGTCGTTAAACATGAAACATAAGGTTTTGTTTCTGCTACCCAGTACTTCAATCTAAATGAAACCTACCCTTTTCTTTGTTTACATTTTACATATAAGAATAATTTTTCATAGGCCATACTTATGTGGCGGTGGCCCTATATTTAAAGAAAGAAATTGGAGGACTCGTGCTGCTCCCATTCTTCGGGTTCCGTGAATAGAATTAATAATGAGTAACGACAAGGTGACTGAACTGTTGACGCAATGTTCCTGTGAAGTTTGTTGGATATATTGCAGCTTCTTCTATTTGATAATATCCATACATATACAGTAATATCAGTAGTATTGGAATAATTACATAGAAATTGACTACTGGGTTCCGACATCGTCCCCTCTTCCATGTTACAGATTGTACATTCAAATGTTCTAAATAATACAATTTGACCATCCGGACCTCTGACCCTATTTTGGATCCTCCTCTTCATGGATTCATGAAATATCAAATTCTTAATCAATGTTTCAGGTTAGCGCATTCGAAGTCCGCTGCTTCTTCTTCCCTGATATGCATATTGCACTCAAACTTTCCGTGATTTACATTTCCACCGCAGACTCCTTATTCCTTTTTCCCTTTTCTTCTTCCCTTGTGTTATCGCTTTTTGGTTATATGCATAGTCACCTTTCTATAAACACGGGTTCCAACATTGGCGGGTTGAGATATCTCTATCTCCATCTATATAATCACACGACTCCTCCAAACGACCGTTATTTCTCTCCATACTTAGCCAATTTTATTGCCACGGTTGGCGGGTTACGCATATTGCAATCAAAAAGTTTCGAGACATACAATTTGAGACTGACACCCTCACCTTCAACAGTTGTACCTTGCAACTCTATTTTGTAGTGGTTTTTTTCCCCTGCCCGTGACCTCCGTACTTTCTTGCTATGCAATTAGAAACCTTTGATGCTAACAAGTCACCATGAAAGAACGGTCAACATTGTCATTAATGGGCAAAAAACTCGAGGAGATATCCCATTATTACGCATTAAACCAAGATGTTCGGAAACTTATTTTTTCCCTTCCGATTGTTCATCTCCAACATGCGTCGTCGTGTTGGGTTGCTCAAGAAATCTGCAATGCTTAATCACTCATTGCAATATCCACCATGTTCGCATTTATTTATATGCAATTAGTATTGTTTAATGTTAACA
This sequence comes from Picea sitchensis, assembly GCA_010110895.2. Lineage (NCBI taxonomy): Eukaryota > Viridiplantae > Streptophyta > Pinopsida > Pinales > Pinaceae > Picea > Picea sitchensis. The sequence continues at coordinate 15,394 of SNQJ01S0158460.1, forward strand.
ATGCATCATGCAACAACCGTCCAGATTTCCATTAATCAACGAAAGTCTCGAGGACATCTCCCATTCACATGCTTTCAACCAAAATTTGTGTAGGGTTATATTAGCCCTTCCAACCTTTCATTTCATTCATCTAGCAGGGTCGATAACAATTTTTTGGAGATACAGTAAATATGTTTGCAGAGGAGCACCAAAGGTTCCAGTGGTCTAGGGCATACTTTTACTATTCATCTTGTCCCTCCCAGAACGAAGTGATTTGGACCTCCGGAATCACTCGTGTAGGCTGCGTCCCTGAGGTTTTTTACTGTAAGGAGGTGGTCTCTTGGTGCTCCGAAAAATATATTCCAGGCCAAATAATTATTCCACTGCGCAACCATTCTCTTGTTTCTTTGTCACCTCAGCTCTTCTGCGAGATGTTGAAATTGTCGAAACCAACATTAACATTCAGAGGACAAGACTACAAGTAGTTTCTAGAAAAACATCATAATGGGTTGGAAATCTTATCTGACTTCCTCAAAGACCCAACAACAGTTCCTGAAGATATCACAAGGCTCCAAGTAAGTTCCTGTAGAAATCCATTCAGGAAAATTGCTTGGTTGTTTACAAGAATAATGGGGCAGGCATCCACAATAAGCATTTCCCATATAATTATTTGTATTTTGTATTTCATATCCAAGGAACAATAAATTTTCGATTGGGGAAAGCTAATATCCATTGAACTCTATTCCCACTTGTCATGATTCAAAGAATTGAATAAATTTTATATGTCATCCTATTTGATTTTCGCAATTGTGTATTGTTGCCCGTTTCCAAAACTTTCTCTTTCCAATAAAATAAACTGTTGATTCAACCCAGTAGCATTCTGGCACGATGCCTTGTGGAGACACAAAGCCTCCCATTGTTTTTATGAATTTTTTGATGGCTTTGTCTTAGTTTTCAAAGATTTATTGTTAGGCAAGGATGCTCCGTGGATGTCTGGCCATGAAAGCAAGTTTTTGAACAAGAAGGGCACACTTGAGAAAAAGGAAAATCAAAGTCTCCTCATGGTCTTTGGCTCTAAGAAAAATCCTTCCCTGGAAAGTCGGAGACTTCGTGTGCAGAAACATCAACAAGATTGATGAGTTTGCCACCCTTTTAAAGAAATTGAACCTAACGTATGTTGAAAGGATAAAAGGGTTCGACCCCAATGGCATTTTTGGAGAACATTTACTAGGTGTTGGCTTTAACATCTCTTTTATCCATAGACACCTGACCCAAGATAGGGACAATGTCAACAACAATATTGCTTCTGCCCATTGTGACGCAGAGAGATTGCAAAGCGCAACTGAATTGTACAAACAACATGGTAAAGTATCCAGTGAGAAGAGTACCCGGCCCCCCGCCAACACTCCCAAGAGCACGACACCACGGAGCATCACTTCGACAGTCCATCCTAGTAAGAAAGCAACCCAGAAATATTCGAACAGAGGAGGAGATAAGAACCCCCCTTGCGTAAATATTGATAGTTCTCGCAAAGTTCCATTGACGAAGAAGAGAAAAAACAATGCAAGGCACGCGGAGGAATCCAAAATTGATAGTGGAAAAGTGCAAATTGAAATTGAAGCTGAGAAGATACAAAAAATTAGGTCGTCCGCAGTGGACATATCTCACACCGAATATTTTGACATAGATGAATCCTTCGTAATCTAGAGCGCTATTTTTGACAGCCAATCTAAAAGTATGTTCATTGAAAAGAAAGATGTAACAAACAGGAAAGGAAAATCTTGAACAAAGATTGACTTTAGCCAAATGACCCCATCCAAAATCTTCTCGTTTCACTAGGTAACTAATGACATTCTTCGCAATTCCATTGGAGGAATGGAGACGGATTATGCCAATCTGAAACACCGCCTCAATGAATTTGAATAGGCTTTCATTGCTACACCAGAATTTGCTAGTCCTTTCGTAAAAATCGTTCCTTTTACCATTACAATGAAGATGAAAGTATCCTCTACCCTCCTTGCATGCTCCTGAGCCCTTGTAGAGAACAACATCAACAAAATAATGCAGCTAGTTACTGAAGCCAACATCACAAAATTTAGTTTCCTTCGGAAAGAAGACCCATGATTTGCTTGAACATTTGGAGGCGAATTTAAAAAATGAACAACTTTTTTGTCATCAGGTGCTGGACCCTTTTGCCAACTATGCCCTGAACACATTGAAACTAAAAAGAAGACAGGAGAAATTCCCCTCCCCAAAGCGCACCAAAAAAGTAAAATCATGCTGGCAAAAAAAAATTTAGAACTTGCACCTCATTTCCAAATCATGTAAACAAGTCATATCAGAAAAGGAAAATTTATTCACAAGCCTGCTCTAGATGGACTTAGCCAGAACTACCAACGAGGTTCAAGATCCAAACTTAATTCTCAAATCCTTGTCATTCACCAAACAAGCGTTCCAGGAACAAGTTGATATTTTAAAGGGGTTGTCTTTCGAAAAGTTTTATGACATACTAGAACATCGTCTAGATGAGCACGAGTGTTGGGTATTGCACTATGCCTCAAACAATGAAGAAATTGAACAGAGTCTGCATAGTATTTCAATGGATCTAAGGAAATTAGAAAACAAGCTTTATGACATAGAGATCTGGGATGAAATCAACACAACCCCCATGAAGAGCTACATCGAAGAATGGTTCCAACTCAGAATGGAAAGCCTCATCTAGGAAGGGAAACAACTAATCAACATGATTCCATTGCCCATCGACGACAACAACAAAAACGCATTGGCTTTATAGTCAATCTATACTGCCATCTTTTTTTGTTTATCATTCTAGTTTAAGTCTATGTTGTCGTCTTCTTTTCTTTATCAATCCACTTATGTCCTCTTTAAATAGAAAACTGTAACCAAAGTCTCATAAGTTCCATTTTCTTCTTTTCAGGTCTTCCTCTCTACCATCGCACACTTCTTTCGACATTCCTAATTCTTGTAGTTATTTCTTTTTATGGTCTGCAGGAGCCCCAATCCTAGTCTATATGAAAAACACATTTAAATTTCCACAAACATGTAACAAACATTATTAATTTTTGTCAAATTTCAAAGAAAACTTATTCGAAAATGTCCTTATTGTATACTAAACTTTGGGTTTCCAGGAACCTTCTTGTTTGTTCCAAAGAAAACTAATCCGGATATGCTACATTTTTTGTCTCCTATTGTATGCTAATTTTTGGGTCTTCAACAACGTTGATGGTTTAAATGTTGATGTAATTTCCTGATATATGTAACAACCATTATTTATTTTATAAGAATTTTCTATAGTTCGCAAGCCCGCTTCTCAATTTGTATATCACAGAATTGTTGATGGTTTTTGTAGGACACGGAACGACAGAGGCCCATTTTTGAAACTGCCAGCCCGACAACCGGCGATCCAAAGACTTGCTAATTATGGAATGAGCAGTCCATCCATGCTCTATAAAACATGTGCAAAGAAACTAATTCGGCAATGCTATAGCTTTTTTTTCCAAAAAAAAAGCCTTAGTTTTAAAGAAAAGTAATTTTGGTAAATTTCTATAGTCCACAACTACGCCTCTCATTTTGTATATCCCGGAACAGTTGGTGCTATTTATAGACCATGGAACATTAGACACCTAATTTTCAGCGCGCCAGCTCGAGAACCCGCGATACAAAAACTACCTACGTATGCAATGAGGGCTACAAATTTCGTATCTATAAAACTAAAAATCTACTTTATACAAATGCATATTTCGTATGTATAATATATTTACTAAATATCTACTTTATACAAACACATTGTTCGTATGTATAATTTATTTACTAAATATCTACTTTATACAAATACATATTTCGTATGTATAATTTATTTATTTATGATGACTTTCTATGTCCTAGTTTTAAAAATAACCAATTCGATAATGCTAAATTTTTTGTGTCCAACAACCATTCAAACATTGATAATTTTTTATATCTTTTCAAGAAGAACTAATTCGGGAATACTATGTTCTACATGCAAACCACATGTATTTCAACTTTCTAGCAACCTGCCTGTACTAGATCACATTTACTCCCATACCAACCTGACACGAGCTACGCTACGATGCAACAATTGTTTTATCATGATATTGGTCCACCTATTTAATCACTATACAAAAAAATCATAAGAACACTAAAATTCATAACTGCATTAAAAAGCCACGAGAACAGAAAATTTCATGAACCAGGGACAAAACTATCAACACATGCATTTGATAAATGCCTTGGTTAAGAGGTCACGACTTAAGAGCATCCTAATAGCGTTGCGGATAGAAAAGGGTTTTAATTATTATTTTTCTTAAATATAGTTCGTAATAATTTAATAATATACATATTATACCATTTATAAAGTTTATATCAATGCAACACAAACAAATTTATGGAAAGTTAAAATCTGTAACACTGAAAGACAATCTCCACTTATAGGAAAAGGAAACGAGTCAAAAAATGTGGAAAACACAATTTAATCGAATACCAAATATTTGGGTATTATGAAGCGCATACCAAAGGTCTGACTATCCAATTAGGGTTAGTATTGACTTTGGATATGGCTATGACTTACTAGGAATTCTACAAATGTTTCGAATGACATCACTCCACCAAGGTATGACTATCCAGTTAGGGTTAGTATTGATTTTGGATATGGATATGAATTACTAGGAATTCTATAATGTTTAGTTATTTATTAGGGTTTTAAGGTTGTTCTAACTATCTAGTTAGGGTTAGTATTGATTTTGGATATGGATATGACTTACTAGGAATTCTAGAATGTTCAGTTATTTATTAGGGTTTTAAGGTTAGTATTGACTTTGGTTATGACAACGATCTTAGTTTACTAGGAATTTTAAAATGTTTGGTTTTTCATTCTTAGTTAAATTTGGATAAATGTTTATAACATTCTAATATAGAATTTTTGTTAATTGGGTTTAGTTTATGTGGTTGTGGGATGGAGTGTTATCCTCCTCACTTAGGTTTTATTCTCATTAATGACATGTTGTGTTCATAATAAGTATATTGTTGTAACGACTTCGAGCGTTGTTATTGACTTAGCATTGTCCATTGAAGAATCTAAGATTTACCTTGGGTACCCTCAAAATGAAGGGAAGTACTTAGGGGTTTTCCCGAGGTAATAACAACTTTATTTGACTCAGAATTGAATTTAATATTTTTAAATTATAAAGATTAGACATAATTAATCATTTAAAGTAGTCACTTGAATTTTGTTTGGGTTGTTGTGAGAAAGTGTTATCCTCCTTACCTGAGTTTAACTCTTGTAAGTAATATGTTAAACTTTTAATGATTATATTGTTATAACGACCTTGAAATTTAGATTAAAAAAACCTTGAGATTTACAAAATTGAATTTACCTAAATAGCATCCTCAAAACATAAAGAAGTTCCCAACATTTTTTTTTTAGAATATGTATTTTATTAAAAAAATAATCATATAAAATTAATATTCTTAATGTAATATTTTTATGAAATATATAATTAATCAATTAAAAATAATGTTATTTATTAATGTCTTTATTAAAATTAACACTATTGATTAATTTATTATGAATTATAATAAAATTCCAATAATTTAAAGTGCTTTTGTGTTTATATAAAAGTAACATGAAATTTATTTCATTAATCTAGTAAGAGTTTTGATAGGATGTTATGATTAGGTTATTTAGTCATTAAATTCATACAAGACTTGTACTTTGAATCCAAGTATACACAAGTTGAGATAATGTGAAAGTTGAATATGTTTAAAAAAAATGAATTTTGGTGAAAAATAACAACACTTCCATTTTATTAATCAAAACATTATTATGCCTTGGATGGGGCGCCACCTAGAGAAGCAGAGCCATGTGGTATAGAGTCAGGATGGGCCTTAAATACAGGCCATCGACTCCCATCCCCTAACCATTAAGGATGGGAGCAAGCCCGAGCAGCCAGACTAATGAGCTAAGTCCTCCCACGCGAGTGAAGAGGACAGACACACAACACACTAAGAAGGCAACCTTAATGGTTGATCCCGTTGTATCCATCCTC
>SNQJ01S0158462.1:0-21997 GCA_010110895.2 Picea sitchensis
TGATGGTAATGATTTAATGTAAAGTTTTATTATCTCTCATATATTCTTGGGTGGAAGGAAGGGGCAAGGATAGAGAGTTCAAATCTCTCTTGATATTGGAGGATTGTATCGTCATCTTGGATGTTTATCCCTCCCTTTACATTTGGATGTTGCAGCTACCTTTGGAAGTCATTATTTCCCTTAAACAATAACTATTGATTATTTCTCATATATTGTGCATGGTGTATTATGGTGTATTTGTGTAACTCTTATACTATTGTTCATTGCTTGTTGGATATAGTTGAATGGTTTAAGTATAAGTGGAAAAAGGTTTTAAATTGTACTTGATATTGATTCACCCCCCTCTTAGTATCAACAATCAGTGTGGATAATTGTCTCCTTTCCCGGAATGTAATGTTTCCATTGACGAAAATCTTGTACAATGGAATGCAATTCCTTGTCATAGGTGGGGTATTTCTGTACAATATCCAAGAGTTTCTCACTATTGTATGCCATCGGATGACAGTGTTGAGTGAGAATTGTGCCTACAACAGAGTCAATTGTATGAGTCAATCTCGAACGATTCTTGCAGATTGGGAAAGGAGAGTATTGAATATTAGCACAATCGATGCTTCAGATCATCAAATTATCATTGTTGATCCTTCCCCCATGTGAACATTTCCCTACCACTGCCCTTGGTCACTTGGCTGAGGGCCCATGCAATATAGGATAATCTGAACACAAACCGTTGGTAGAAGTTGGCCAATCCCAAGAAGCTATGAAGCTCAATTAGTGTGGCCGGGGATGACTAGTCATAAATGACTTGGATCTTAGTTGGATCAACATGTAACCCATGATCATCAACAATGTATCCCAAGTATTGGGCCTTGTTCATGCCAAAGGATAATTTTTCCAAGTTGACATATAGCTTGTACTACCACAGAGAGCTCAAAACCTATTGAATATACTACATGTGCTCCTCCCAAGTTCTGTTGAAGATGAGGATGTAATCCAAATACACCACCACAAAATAGTTGGTGAAGGGTATCAATGCATCATCCATCAATATCATGAAATTGGTTGGTGGATTTGTTAATCCAAAAGGCATGACCATCCATTCGAAGAGACCTTATTTATATTTGAAATTTGTCTTCCATACATCAGTTGGTTCGATGGGAACCTGCTGGTAGCCATAATTTAAGTCAATTTTGTTGAATAATTCCCCCCCCTTTATTTGGCCAAGAAGGTCATCAATTCTGGGAATTGGGTACCGTTTCTTGACTGTTATTTTGTTTAATGCTCTCAATGCAGAGCAGCCAAGTCCCATCCTTCTTCTACACCAATACAATTGGGCTTCCTCAAGGGGAGGAGTTGGGTCTGATGTGCCCCTTTTGAAAATATCTTGTATCTGATGCTTGATTTCATCATTTTCCATCAGTGAGTGACAATAGGTCGTTCCATTAGGAAGAGGTGCATTGGGGGTTAGATCAATTGGATGCTTGACTTAATAGTGCATCGATACCTTGATGGGTGAGGAAATGATGTCTCTATACTCTTCCACGATCCCATCCACTTGCTTATGATGCAAAGAGAGGCTATGTGTAGAGGCCACATATGTGGTGATGACCTTCTACTTACTGTGAGAATGGATCACAAAGAAGACAAACTTCTCAATTTTTGAAATGACCTTACTGCATTGCTTAGCAGATATTAAAGAAATAGTGTTAGGCAACGCTACCTCTAGTATCCTATACAATTGACTACCCAAAGTAATAAAAATACTATAGGGTCTAGACTCATACACATCATGACGCTTCCAAAAATATGGTTGTCCTAAAAGAACATCAAAAACTTCAAGGGGAGAAATATCACATAATACCTCGTCTTTGAAAGGCTTGATGTTGTAGGGAAAACAATATTGTTGGTTGATATGTAGATCTCTTCCTTGGAAAAGCAAGTGGATGGTGTAGAGTTGCGGGTGTGATGTTGTCGGTAGGTCCAAATGCTTGACAACCTCCATTGATATTAGTTTCTTCTGATTTTCACTATCAACAATGAAATGAAGCGAGGCCCCCTTTACCCACATATGTGAGTGAAAGAGGTGTTCCCCTTCCTCTTTTTATTTTGGTTCACTTGGATGGACTTTGGTGGTAGCGACAGTGGAATTGGGTTTCGCATTGATAATCCACTTTCCTCCTACTATATTTGATTCAGATTTGGAATTGACCTCTGACTTCGAAACTTCGAATCCTTCAGCTCAACCACAAGTCACTACTTGGAGTGACATTTTTTGGTGTTGTGCCAAGATATTTTATGGTATTCACACCATTTTCCTATACCCTTATTCAACTTCTCATTACCCTTCTTCTATTGTGACTTAGATTGGTTGTCCTGAGAGTGGCCATCTTTTCTTTGTCCCGTGTTTTGTGGGTTGGGGCCACCTTTTCCCTAATTCCACTGTGAGATGTTTGCAAATCGAAACTATCACCTATTCTACTTAAATTTATTCTAGATCTTGACAACATATCTATAAGTCGTACCCAATGATGTGATGTCCATAAAATCCATTTTTGTTTGAATGTGTATGTGCAAACATCCATGGTATTTGAGCATGATATGTCACTTAGAGTCTTTGATACCCAGTTTGGTGCATTGGGTATGGAAAATATTGGTGAAATATGGTACTGTTTGGTCCATTTTCTGACACATGGTGGTCCATATGGTGTACTGGTCCTCGTAGCTTCCAACAGGGTAGAAATATTCTTTAATGGCATTCAGGAAAGAATCCCAGGTAGGGGAAACCACAAATATTGTAGATTACTTTATGGCCTTATGCTTAGAGTAAGTAACCCACCAGTCCTTAACATGGGGGATGACCTTGACGAGTGAAAAAGTAATCTTTTCCCTGTCGAAAAAATTATTTACCAAAAAATACCCTTCAAGAAGATTCAACCATTTATATGCAACATTTTCATCTATCAGTCCTTCAAATAATGGAATATCAAAATTTACTTGTACCTTGAAGGGGCTTGTGTGGCCACTTGATGAAGATGCTTCTCCTGTGGACAACCATTGAAGTATCTATGCAAATTTTTCCATCATTTTATTCCTTTGTTGCGCAATGGATTCCTAGAGAAAATTATTAAAAGGATATCCTACTCCATCATCTTTCTTTTCATCCCCCATGGGTTGTTGTTGGGATCAACATGGCCGATATTTCAAATGTTCGAATGGTTCGAGTCCCAAATTCTTGTACCCATATCTTATCAAGGACATGCAGAAAGAAAAATAAATGAAGAGCAGATCGCTCAGATACCATTAATATGGATTTAGGAGCGAAATGAACTGATTAATAGACTAAATACAATAAACACAAAGATATGGAGAAAAACACATATATCCAGTGAAAAATATCTTCTATTGAATAAATGAAATAAGCTGAAACTGTAAAACTGCAGAACTAAAACAACTGCTCGAATGGTGGTAGCTATCTCTGATAAGAGATGTAGCTTCTATGAGCATTTTTCTGAGCATAATGATTACAATGAGGATCATGAGTCCTTTTTAATATTACTCATGAATTCCAAAACCCTATACCTCCAAAAACCTAACCATAGAAGATGAAACACCAAAAGTCGTGTGGGCCTCGATGGGTAAGTTGGTACCTCAACTTCTCGGGGTCATAACTTTTGCATATGACCTTCATTTTAGGTATGTGATAGCCCATTGGAAATTTCTTTTCGAGAACTACACATTATGCCATCAAACTTTGACTTTGTTTATAATTTGACAGTGGAAAGCCAATAAAACATTGTTTAGGGCCCCAAAATGGCCCTAGAAGTATAGAAAGATGTGCTGACATGAAAACATCCAAAATAATCCATTTGGATTAGGTGGGAGGCCACCAGTATCCACTTGGAAGATGTGTAGGGCTTCAAACAACCCTGAAATTGTAGAACCCACAATCACAAAGAAGTACAGAAGAGCGTTTTGAACTAAAAACTATTAAGAGGAACCAATTGGAATAGGTGGGTGGACACCAATATCCACCTAGATCAGATGTAACACCCCCAGCTAAAAAGGTGTCAGAGTGCCTAGGAAATGTAATAATTTTGAATATATTAATAAAAATACATTGTTGGTTGCAATGCAGACAAGGACAAGATTTATAGGGGGCTATGATTCCACGAGAGAGGGGGATAAAGGGGCTAAGTTGTTTAATTATATTTTATTTACCCATCTTGTAATTTAAGAGAGAAAGAAACAGTTATATGAGCTTCTTGGGGAAAATGCCATGTGGTTCTTTATTGTATAAATGTCTATGTGGGTTGTTTGATGGTTCTTCCTCATGTTTCTCCTCATGGTTCTTCCTCATTGTTCACTTGTTCACTCTTCATTCATTTTTGTTTCTCATTCATTATTCCTCTTTTGTTCTTGTTCTTGGTTGGGACATGGGGATGAAATTTTGAAGGAAATAAACCATTGTTTTGTTGGATGTAGGAATTATTAGTGTATTACAGCCATGAATTGGTGCATCTATTCCTGAGATGTATTGGCATAAGCTGAACATTTATCACATCTATGAATCTTGAGAATCTCATCATGGAGATTCTTGACTAGATGCACTGGATCCATGGAAAGAGGTGGAAAATGTGAGGGGTTGCGTGGCAGTGAATGGGGTTCATTGTATTTGGGTTGTGTTGGCTGGAGAGAAGAGAGATAGTGTAATTTGGATTGTTGTGTGTTGAGAAAATTGTGAGAACTTGAGTGTTGACTAGTTTGCGAAGCTGAGTGTCACTGTGGAACCCATCCTTATGGATTCATATCCCTGGATCGAGGGTGGCCTACTGTTGAGACTTGGGTGCAATGTCCTTGTACTAGAAAATTGTGCCTATTTTCCAATGATTTATCAACGCATGTTCGTCACCAAAACATCAAAAGTACAATGAAGGAAATAACCATTTTTCGTCACATCACCTTTGTCGCAATTACATCATTCAATAGTGTGTCACAATACCAACAAACCGAACCATCGTAAGAGAGACTAACGTGCCCCAATCAATTCATCCCAAATTTATCACGTTGTTGTCGGACGATAGATGATTTTTTGTCATAAGAGCGACCAATTATCGATGAATTTCCCATGGTAATTCATCACAACCACATCATGTGGTCATTGCTAGTATGTCGAAATATCAACATTTAACCATCATACGAGAGACTAATTAGCAACAAATGTATCATGGTACATCGTCTCCAGGACATCGGTATAGAAACAAACCAATAAAAAACCTTCAATGTATCTTCCATAATAGATCATCACGTTTTTGTCACAAGATCAATGATGTACCGACGAAAAGGTTGTATGCCCAAAGTTTTTATCTGAGGAGGAAAAATCCACTCTAGTTGAACCATTGACAAATTGGGTCGGTGATGGTCTCACGAATATATGTATATATTCGACGAAAGGATTGTAGGATCATTTATATGACAAGATACTCTCAGCACTAGTGGTTCCATGTTTGGAGAATTGTTTCCAACATACTATACACTGCATATGAAGCATAAATGTATAATTGACACTTGCAATGATGAGTCATAAAGGAGAAGTTTCTACTATCCCAAAAGAATTAAAAAATGACGGTAATGTTTCCATCATTGAAGATGAATCACAAATTGATGTCTCTCCTCTTCTAAAGAAACAACCTTGTGGAAGAAATGATAAAGAATTAGTTGATATAAAGGAGAAACTATGCTCAAAATTTGGAAAGAACACCCCTTATCACAAAGGAGACATACTTATATTTAATGTAAATAACCTAGGATCACTTCCAATCAACTACTAGACTGAGTTATTGTTAAATAACATGATGATAATGACTATCATGTTGAATGTGAGACATATTTTGTCCCAAAATACCACCATGAAATCCAAGAGGATGTAGGAGTTTCTAGAATGAATGACCATATGCTTGAAGATGGTGAAATCAATGAGGAGAGGCGAAAGTTGGAGGTAATGCACATTTTTTATTATGATGGAGGACTTGTACCCACAGTAGGTAGTCTTAGTGATTTATTCTTGTTAAATTCAAGGAGGGGACCTTTCTTCCTATCCTTTGATGAAGATGATAAAATTAAATATGATAGTGTTACTACTGCAGATCTAGAATAAAAGTGCCTTAGCAGTCCTGATACACACCTAGATTTGGGCTCATTTTGGAGGTGAAATAAAGATGAATCACATATAATGTTCCTTCATGGACCACCAATTCATAATGTTGACTACCAAAGGAGGTGGGATGATCCTAAAGATACTGATCACAATTATAATGCCATAAAGACTATTTTTGAAGGGCCCACTGAGTATTTCAAAACTTCCAAAAATTTATCGTATCAGCCTAAGAAATTTTTTGAAGAGACCATTGGTATGCCACTGGGACAAGGTTTAAATGTGTTGAAACTACACAAAAAATATCTAGCTAGAAAATGACATACACATTTTTCAGAGAAAATGTGAGAAAAGAGAAACAAGAGAGAAAGAATAGAAGAATTCTCATTAACCAAATCAATGAATGATAATTTACACATGATATACTTTGTATAACTCAACTAATGTGCACTAGAGGAGAATCCAATGCACCATAGTGGTGGTACAAAGTGATCTAGACACACACTGGTAGTAACAAGAGTAAATTGCCACATATTCTAGTCTCTCGAGAAGTTATGGGAGTTAACTGCCATCTATTCTAAATTAAATAGTCTCTCAGTCTTTAGTTAACTAACTGAAACATAGTGAAGTGAGGAGGATATCATAGAATCATGAGCAATATTCTAGTCTGGTGATAATCCTAAGGACAATGTGCATTAGTTGTGATGATCCCAACGTCACATGGTGATGATCCCAATGTGGCATCTAGACTCCACTCTACTGATGAAACTGATGTGTGAACTGAAAAGAATATTCTCCTAGAGGAATATTATACCTAGACTATAGGAGACTGAATAATGACTAGTAAACATAGGGAAAAATTTAGGAAAAATCATTCCTAGGTGTCTGTGAAGTATCTCCAACACCCCCCCTAAGAATCACTATGGTGAAAAAAATAATGGGTCCCGACAACGAGGCCATTTTAGGTACCCAAATACAAAATATACACTAAAATAAATGAGGAAAGAGGAAAAAAACCCCTCAAAGTACAATGTATGTAAAAATAAGAATTGATAGTTGCTAGGAAATTGTGTCCTTCACTCTAATACGACTGCACAGAGAATGGAAATTCTACTCAGTGAAGGTCTTGGTGAAGATGTTTGTAGTCTGTTTTGTTGAAGGAAATAACTGCAGGTCAATGATCCCCTCGTGTACTAAGTCCTAGATGTAGTGCTTGTGGATCTCGATGTGCCTCGCCCACTGCCTATGAAATAGATCTTTGCAAAAATTTAGTGTGATTTGGTTGTCACTCTAGATGACGATCAGTCGATGAAACAGAATGCCCAACTTAGTGAGAAAATATCGTAACCACATAGCCTGAATGGTTATGTTAACTACCCCTTTGTACTTTTCCTCGATTGAAGATAGAGAAATAGTAGCTTGCTTCTTTCTCGACCAACAGATAGGCCCAAAACCAAGAATGGATGATTAACTAGATGTGGACTTGTGATCAATGATATTGCCAGCCTAGTCAAAAGAAATGAACCAATGAGGTACAATATAGGTTTTTTTTCATATTGAATCCCAAAGGTGATGGTGCCCTGTACGTATCGAAGGATACACTTTGCAACCTTCCAATGTAGCTCATGTGGCTCCTGCATGAACCTAGAGACTGCTCCAACTACATAGGAGAGGTCTGGTCTGGAGTGTGTGAGATACAACAAGATCCCCACTAGTTGTTTGTATAGTGTGTTTTCCACCAGTGGAGTGTCCCCACCATCCTCAAGTTTGACTCCTCATAAAAAAGGAGTCGATACATACTTTTAGTATGTCATGTGAAATCTATCAAGGAAATCTTGTGCATACTTGGCATGAGACAGTTTGATTCCTCATGCATCCTGACTGATCTCAAGTCCAAGGAATACATAGAGAGAAACCATGTCTATCATCAAGAAGATATCATGAATAATCCTCTTGACTATAGAAATCGTTGAAGTCGAGCAATTAGTGATCATCAAATCATCAACATATAGAACTAGGAGTAGAAGTGAATCGACTTTCCTGAGCATGTAAACATTTGATTATGACTAACAATGTACAAAGTTGAATGATAGCAGGTAGGAGTCCATATTGGCATACCATGCCCTCGGGGCCTGCTTGAGGCCATAAAGAGACTTCTTCGGTCGATAGACCAAAGATGAATCCTTCTCAAATCCCTAGGGCTGCTCCATATAGATATCCTCAGAGAGATCGCCATGAAGAAATGCATTCTTCATGTACATCATATGGACTTCCCATCCCTTGGATGTCGTAATGGAAAGTTACAAATTTATGGAATCCATCTTCTCTACTGGAGCGAAGGTCTCATCATAGAAAATGTCGTGTACCTACTGAAATCCTTTGGAAACTAGCGTGGCTTTTTATATGCTAACATGTCCATCTTTTGCACTCTTGGTATTTTAGACCCATCTTCACCTGATAAGTTTCCTTCCTAAATGAAGGGGAACCATATCCCAAGTATGGTTCTCGAGGAGGGAGTTGTACTCCTCCTGCATGGCGGATTCCCAAAATGGATTTCCAGCAACCTCTCCATATGACTATGGATCTGAATAATGAACCAAGAACAGATACGTGGGTGGCATCAGTTTAGTGGAAGTGAGTGAAACAGGAGGCTCCTCAAAATCAGATCAAGTACTCCTAGTATCAGTTGGATACCCAACAATATCTCCTACATCCTGAAGATTAGTCGTATCCCACTTGGGCCTCTTCTCTATCTCTGCATCTGATTATAATAACTCGATATATGAATCATTTTCATCCTATGAATCATAACTCCCATTTAAATAAGATTCGACATGTGCATGTTCATCATCTCCGATAGGCAGAAGAACAAAAGTGTTTACATCCAGTTGTTGAGGTACATGCGAGACACTTTCCTAGAATTGGACACTCCGCTCAATGATGAGTCAGTCCGAGGAAAGATCATTTGTTCTATATCCCTTAACATGGTCATGGTATCCAACAAATATACACTATGTTCTTTGTGGATCAAGTGCCTTCCTCTTCTCAGAGGGAATCCTAGCCCATGCACGAGAACCAAATATATGGAAGTGGGTCACCTCTGGTTTGAGGCCACTCCAAGCCTAGTAGGGTGTCTTATCCTTGATAGATCTATGTGGAGATATGCTTTGGATGTAGGTTTCACAATTAAGTGATTCATCCCATAATATCTATGGAAGTGACTTTCCATGTATCATGCAATATTCCATATCTTTTAGAGATATATTTTTCCACTCAACAACTTTATTTAATTGTGGAGTATAAGGAATTGTTTGTTGCAACTGAATCTCAACCTCATGACAAAGATTTTATATCTCATGGTTAACATACTCTCCCCCGTTATCTATTCAAAGAAATTTTATCTTATTTCATGACTATGTCTCAAAAAGGGCTTTGAAGCCTTTAAGGTGTTGAAATACCTCTGATTTTTTCCTAAGAAAGAAAATCCATGTGAAGCGTGAGAAAACATCAACAAAAATGAGCACGTAACTTTCTTTATTGATTTATGGATTTCGAAAAAGGGCCCATGAAGTCACTATGGATCAGATCCAAAGGAAAGGAATACTTATGAGTCTTTCCTTTGTCGAAATTCTCTTGAGGGTGTTTTCCAAGAACACATCCCTCACAAATTCCTTTGGAGAAATGGATGTCAAGTATACAATCAACCATTCCCTGCTTGCTAATTTTTTGCATATATATGAAATTTGAATGATCAAACCTTTCATGCCATATCCTATCATTTTCATCAGCATGGTTAAGCAGTAATGCAGAATCTGGTTCAATAAATTCAGAAAATGTGTAGAGTCTATCTTGATGATTTACCTCACTGGTAGAAACCTTGGAACTAGTTTGCATGTCATAAATATCCACAACATGAAGTGTGAATACAACTCTCTTTCCAGTGCCGGATTTTTTCATCTAATACATAGAGCGAAGATTGACAGAAATTTTGGGAACGTGTAGTACATTCTCGAAGCTTCTATTTGTGAATTCAATTCTTCCTTTTCCTATGACATCAACTTGGGAGTTTTCCCCCATAAGAATTGGAGGACCTTTGCATGCATCCAAGGAAGAGTATACTTATTTTATGACTTCCATGTGGTGTGATGCACCTGAATATACGATCCAAGCATCAGAAGAGAAGTTGATGGCAATCAAAGCATAGATATAATTGTCT
The DNA here is from genome assembly GCA_010110895.2 of Picea sitchensis. Lineage (NCBI taxonomy): Eukaryota > Viridiplantae > Streptophyta > Pinopsida > Pinales > Pinaceae > Picea > Picea sitchensis. Next base: position 10,365 of record SNQJ01S0158462.1, read on the forward strand.
TTCTTGGGATTCTGATATTCTGGCTTCTTCTTATTGGAACCCTTGAAGATGTGATCTCCAAGTTTTCTTTTTGAAGTATTTGGGCCATTTGATCTATATTGTTTTCATACATGTTGATTCTGGATGGAATCCTTTATGGCAGTAAGTGCATTTATCCTCGTTTCTTCCCTTTCCACCTTTGTATCTAGAGGATTTATTGAAGGCTTTTGATTACCCTTCCTTCTTTGTATTTTCATGTCCCTTCCCTTTGTATTTGTGTTTAGATTTTTTATTTCGGTGTCTGCTTCCATATTGCACAACAAGTGCATGTGCCTTTGAGCCTTTAATTTTTCCCATATTAATGAGCTCGGTCTTCTCTTGTGTCAGAGACTCAATAAAGGCCTCAAGAGAGGGCATGGTCTAGGTAGCTCCAAAAGCAAGCCTAATTGAATGAAATGTGGATACAAACATTGAGTATTTTGAACCAATTTTGGAGATAATGGTAACCATTTGTTTCTCCTCCTTATATTTATCAACCCCGCAAGCCTTGATTTGTGACAACAAATACTTATATTTGGTAAAGAAATCTTGGATATCATTGAAGGTTTTTGGATCCAAAGTGAGCAATTCCACGTCAAGCTTGTGTCCCCTCATCTCATCCTCTTTGCCAAAAATCCCTTCCATTGTGGTCCAGGATTCATTGGGGGGTTTACAAGAGGATATGTGAAAGAGGAGCTCAAGAGAAATGAGACTGCAAATAGTTCCAAATGCTTCATCCATTCGATTTAGATACTTAGATTTTTCTATGGCTGATATGGGTTTGGTCTCTATATTCATGGTTAACCTGTATAATCCTCTGCTTCAAAGATGCACTATCATTATTTCCTTCCATGCAAAGAAATTGTATGATGTAAGAATGAATTATTTTCGAAATTCCATTTTTTTCGTTGTCTTCAATATTCAGTACCTGCAAAAATAATCTAGTGTCTTTTTTTTCCTAGCAATCCATCAACTTTCATACCATGTAAATGTGTTGAACCTACATATAAAATGTCTAGCTAGAAAATGACATACACAGTTTGCAGAGAAAATATGAGAAAAGAGAAACAAGAGAGAAATAATGGAAGAATTCTCACTATCCAAATGAATGAATGATAATTTACACATGATATAATATATATAACTCAACTAATGCACACTGGAGGAGAACCCATTGTGCCATAGTGGTGGTCTAGAGTGATCTGGACACACACTGGAAGTTACGGGACTAAACTATCACCTAGTCTCGTCTCTCGGGCAGTTATGGGAGTTAACTCCCACCTAGTCTGAGTTAACTGTTCTCTCAGTCTTCATTTAACTGAATGAAAAAGAGTGAAGTGAGGAGGAGATCAGGGAATCATGAGTAATGCATTGGTTTGGTGATAATCCCAAGGAAAATTTTCATTAGTTGGTAATGATCCCAATGTTTCATGGAGTTGATCCCAATGTGGCATATAGACTCCACTCAACTGATCAAACTGGAGTGTGAAATGAAGAGAATATTATCCCTAGACTATAGGAGATTGAATAATGACTAGTAAACATAGGGAAAACCTTAGGAAAAATAATTCCTAGGTGTGTGTGAAGTATCTCCAACACCCCCCCTAAATATTGCTATGGTGAAAAAAAGGAATGGGTCCCAGAAACGAGGCCATGTTAGGTACCCAAATACAAAAGATACACTAAAATAAATGATGAAAGAGGGAAAAACTCATGGGAAACCCCCCCCTCAAGGAAAAATGTATGTAAAAAGAAGAACTAGTAGTTGCTAGGAAAGTGTGTCCTTCACTCCAAGACGATTACGCTAAGAATGGAAATTATGCTCAGTGAAGATGTTTGCAGCCTGTTCTATTGAAGGAAATAATTTCACGTCGATGATCCCATTGTGTACTAAGTCTCAGATGTGGTGCATGTGGATCATGATGTGTTATGTTTGCTACTTTTGAACTAGATCTCTGCAGAACTTCAGAGTGATCTAGTTGTCACACCAGATGATGATCGGCTGATGAAACCGAATGCCCAACTCAATGAGAAAATGTTGTAGCCACATAGCTTGAATGGTTATGTTAACTACCCCTCTATACTCTTCCTCAGCTGAAGATAGATCAATATCTACATTCTTCTTGCTCGACCACCAGATAGGCCCAGAACCAAGACTGAATGAGTAACCAGATGTGGACTTGCAATCAATGTTATCTCCAGCCCAGTCAGAATCAATGAACCTGATGAGATCCAATGTAGGGTTTGATTCATAGTGAAACCCAAAGGTGATGGTTCCCTATACGTGAAAGAGAAAATAGTCTCCCCTCAAAGACAAGCACACAAAAACTAAATAAAGCAACTACGTAAACTACGAGAAAGTAGGGATAGAGAGGAGAAGAGAAGGTGCACCTTGTTCTCCCATTTTTTTTCTATCCCCACTCCAAATCATCGAAGAGCTCCTAATATTCTGTTGGAACCGGCCTGGAAGATAGATACAAAACTAGGGTTGCAACGAAAGTAGTTATGAAAACAAAAGAATGAGCATGTTATATGTCATATTCAAAGTAAGCATAAAGATAAACATACATTGAAGACAAATATGGGGGAAAACAAGATCTTTTATTATCAGCAAGTGGAAAAGGAAAGTTACAACCTTGTCTAGCCTTAGGCACTATCTTGAAGCCAACTATCTAGGTTCCTCTGAGAATCCTCAAGAATCAAATCAACCGATGTAATATTCCTTAAATGATTCAGATAGGGATAATGAGACACCCTATAGTCACATAAAATGATAAAGAAGATCTGAAAAAGGATTTTTCAGAGTACAAGGGATGTTTCTCAAAGAATTATAGGGAAGGGAGGCTTGCTAGATGTTGGAAACATAACTTTGCACCAAGAGAATTCCTCTCTTTAGCCCTCCATAGTTGTTTGATATCTTCCCAAATAGGTTTTGGGAGTTGAATTTCGTTGTGTATAGGAAAGGGTCATTGGGAAATGAGACCAACTGAAAAACCTGCCCGAAAACACGGGATTATTTTATTTTTCACTAAAATTGAGGGCATTTATGGGTTGCAGTGAGGAAAGTCGTAGATGTCTGCGTGTTGCACTAGGAAGACCCGCAGTTATGATATTATGGCATGTTTTTTAAATGATTTTTGAGAGGTATTTTGGGAAAAAATTTAACAAGCATTTGGAAAGGGTTAGTCCATGGAAAAAATGCATAGGTGTGGCATTTTTTTCTATAACATATGCCCCCTAATGTGTGAGGTCAGAAGGGAAAAATGATGGTTGAAATAGATTATGAACTCTAAGAGGAGAGGATGCATTGAAGTATCTGTGGAAGTTCCTAAACAACTGATCCAAAAAAAAATAATCATCAACAAACATCAAGCTAGAGTTTTGTTTCCCAAGTTGGGCATACCCATGCTCAGAAGTGATAAAGTATGGCCTCCAAAGAAAATACAATGTATATCCATGGTACATATGAAAGTATTGCTACTTTACATGGCCATGAACAATACACAGTGGCTCCATGTGATAATTATGAAGTATCAATCATGGCCATGAGGAATACACAATGGATCCATGTCAAAGTAGATCATAGCCACGAATAGATACATAGTGGAGCTATGTCTCAAGATAAAAAATAGAGGATATATGGAACCAAAAGAATGAACAAATTGATCCTCTGCGAGTAACAATGTCTATGAGGTGGCAGCATATGAGTCAGGAAGGAGCATAAAAGAGGTGATGCTTGTACTTCACCTGAAGTATTCACAATGATCTGTCATGGTACAAGTATACGCTATGTGAATATATGAGTCAAATTTGAACATGGTAAGACATCCTTTGATTACTCGTCATTGAGGTATATTGTTGACAAACATGAGACAACCCACCGATAATGATAATGGGAGTTAAGGTACCATGGTACTATTTAACAAGTGTGGATGAGTGAGTTGGCATCAAACACCTGGTAGAAACTATTGAGCAGGGGACATTGATATATTCCCTCTTTCAATAGTGAGGGAACCAACCTGATGGCTGCAAGCCACAAGATACCAAGCATATCTCTATATCCCTCTCGTAGAAAAATATGTGTCAAATTAGATGGGAGGGAATCCGCTGGAAGGAAGGCATTAAGGCATCCTCCATCATCCATCCTGAGGGGTGGAAGAAGGCCAAAAATTTGGAAGAGATTAGACGAATATACTGGTACTTTTGATGATGAGACTTGACTTGGGAAGTTTGATATGCAAGGTCAAAGGATAACTACAAAATGGCCAACACTGGTTGAAAATTTTCCCTTGAAAATAAGCAGGACACATTATGTGACTTGGTAAGTATGACTTATAAACTGGGATACATTTGTGACACAGGAGGCATCAACAAATGCTCCATATAGTTGGAAGAATAACCAACCGGGGGAGAAAAAACTCAAACCAAGAAAAAGTATCCTAAATCCATACTAAATCCAAAATGATGAGATATTGACTCAAGATTGTGCTTTGTTCAAGGGTGACAATACTGCTTCCAATAAAAGTGGGAGGGAACTACTGGAAGGAAGGTATTAAGGCATCCTCCATCATCCATCCTCGAGGGTGGAAGAAGGCCAAAAATTTGGAAGAGATTAGACGAATATACTGGTACTTTTGATGATGAGACTTGACTTGGGAAGTTTGATATGCAAGGTCAAAGGATAACTACAAAATGGCCAACACTGGTTGAAAATTTTCCCTTGAAAATAAGCAGGACACATTATGTGAATTGGGAAACATGACTATAAACTAGGATACATATGTGACACAAGAGGTACTTCCAAACAAATGCCTAGCATAGTTGGGAAGAATAACCCTCAACCGGGGAGAAAACTCAAACCAAGAAAAAAGTATCTTAAATCCATACTAAACCCAAAATGATGGGATATTGACTCAAGATTGTGCTTTGTCTTCAAGGGTGACAAAATCGCTTCCAATAAAAGAGATAGATATTTTCCCATTCTTTTGGTTTTTTTTTTCTTTTTCATGTTATAGAAGCCTGCAAATGAATAAAAGAATAATGTTGTATAGTGGAGGAAATGAGTGTCATGGAAAATAAAACTAGCTCCAGAGTGCAAGGAACATGCTTATGCTCAATGCAAAGAAGCATGTGTAGGATAAGGACACTCAGAGGATTTTCCCTCCGAGGATAAGGTATCAAGTTGCAAAGGAATAAATTGCAAGGTTGGGAATTGATAGGGGAACTGATAGGAATGCATAGGAAATTGGTTCAACAACAACATGTTGAAGCCCACATTAGGCCTAAAATCATAAACAATCAATATGCAGATGTAGATATGAATCAACTTTGGGAAGTAGACCTCCCACAATGGTATTTTTCGCAAGTTTAGTCTTCAGGGCCTGAAAAAGAATAAAATCATACCAAGGAGAACGCTTCTAGTCACAGTGGAGCCAGAGTATTCTTTTTTCATGCACAGTCCAATCAATCAGGACAAGGGTTAAACTTATACTGAAAGGACATCTCTTGAAAACATTTTTAACATGTATGATAGAGACAATATCCCTCTGCTAACTTTTCATATTTAAGGAGTATGAAAAGAGATTAACTATGGACTCCCTCATCCTTTTTCATAAATTTAGTCCCCTGAGCCCGAAAAATTATAAAACACAACTTGGGAGAACTCTTCTAGCCCATATAATAGATTATACATTTTTTGTAAGTATTCTTGTCTAGTCCGGAAAAGGGGTAAACTTGTGTTGGATAGACGTTCCTTCAAATCCATTTAATGAGTGTAAAAGGAACAACGTCAGTCGACAATCTTTTCAATTTTAAGGAGTCTAAAAATAGATTAACTGTGGACTCCATAATGTTGTTGGGAAGGAGAATATAAGATAGGGTTCCTATGGGAAAACACCAAAATGAGAAAGAGTAAGAAGCATGAATTTCAAATGCAATTTCATGGCGGGGCTAACTAAGACCCTCAAGCCTAGAAATAAACTTGCAGCATGAGTGCTAGAATGAAAAAGGATTCTATACTAGAGTTCCCATGGAAGGTAAGCTCTACCATAAACCAAACGATTCTTTAAGTAGAGAGAAAGGTTTCATCATTCATTGATGGGGTTGACCCTAGGTTTAAGCAGTAATGGTAACTGAAAATGTAACAGTTTGATTGAAATGCACCCTAACCTAAATTCCAGTTAAAATCACATTACCTACCCAAAGTTTTGTAAAAGACTTAGCCAATCGATGATAAATGTACCAGAAAAAAGTACAAAAAATACTAAGACCTGAAATAAAGACAATAATGCTACACAAATATGATCATTAGTTGAAAATTTGAAGAAAGATAAGGAAAATTTAGGAAGTGGGTTTTTAAAATTTCAATAAATATTGATATATTTATCCATTTACCATTTCACCCAAACAACCACCAAAATGACCAAAACCCTTGAAGAGAAAATCGATAAAACATGGATATTGGAGCAACTCCACTACTTGCCACCTCAAACAAGTAAGTATTCCATCCTTAACTTGCATTTCTTAACTTCGTTTTTTCAATTCCTTACAAAATTCAAGATTAAAGTTATTTTATTGAACACAACTCTCTGCATCTATGGGCTACCTTAAGGAAACCCGTGAATGTACATAGATGGTGAAAATACCAGTCGTGGATATCCATTATTGATCTAACGAAAGGGCGCAGATGTGTAGAAAAGTATTTGAAAAATTAAATCTAACTCATTTTTTTTGGAAATTGAGTAGGATGTCTATTCTCTGGAGAGAACGTGAACATGAAGAGGTGGATCGAGCAGTGTTTGACAACGATGAGGAAAAACAATATCTGTATGCTTGCATCATGTACAAGTTTTTTCAATTTGGTGGCATGAGAGCACAAAGGAGATTATTAAATATCCTAATTGAATATTGGAACCCAGATGTCTAGACATTTATGCTCGTTGGACAGTCTTTGACCATTACAGTTGAAGACATTTACTTCATTACCAGTTTTTCGAGGAGAGGGGAAGTGCCAAAATTCTAATATTACGGAGGAGGTTGGAGTATCAATGACTTCATCAATGAGTAATATGTTTTCGACACTGAGAAGAGTGGCTCTCAAGTGCCAATCAAACAGATTACCAACTTGGGTCTCTAATTCATATTATACACACTGGTTCGGATCATGGGATCCAACTCCTTACATTTGGCATCATGAATGCAAATGAACTATGGGATTGAATGCCTACACCCTACTATGTATTAATGGAGAACTACTATGCCTGACAACATGAAATCACAGTTGACAGACTGCAAGCTTAGGAAGGCGATGAACGTTTTCTTCGGTAGTGTCCTATGCACAATATTCTTCAAGCGGGTGACCATGATCAGCCCGTGAACACAGATATGAGGACACATACAACCATGGCCAACCATGGTCCAGTGGACCGATCTCATAGCTCACTTAGAAGGTGTGAAAATGTCCAATCCATTTGATGATGACTTCTTTGGCTGGTGGGAGCAACAAACTCCCTTCATCAAGGACTACCTGTATGCGGGAATCAATTTCACCAACAACCCAAATGTCATCATCCCTCCTAGAGACAAGCTACATGATACATGTAACCTTTCATTTTGTGTTATTTAATTTTTAATTTTTGAAAATATAACTATTTATATCTTTTTGTGAGATTCAACATACTAACAAGTACCTTAATTTTATGTATATAAAGTAGCTGTGAGACCAACTCATGTCCCACGACATAGCCAGTGAGGTAGAGAGAAGAAAGGACTGAGCGATGATGCAGAGAGGAACTTTCATAGTGTGGGATGGAAATTTGAGGCCCTCATGCGCAATGTTCCTATGTGTACTACCCCTAGGTCGAACCCCAATTGTAAGTGTAAATACAAATATACATAGGTTGGTGAGCCAGGATGCAAAAAGAACAAGTATATCTTTGATGTAAATGTAAATGTATTCACATACAAATATTAATGAAAAATGCATCACTGTGTGCAAACCAACTAGGTAAAATAGTATAGGGGACTAAACTCCACTAGTTAGGGATAGGGGGATAAATTTTAAGGCTAAGGGGATAAGCTAGGGAGCTTAAGCTAAAGAGGAATATTATATTAATATTCCTTAAAGTACAAATTATGGATAATTATTTTTATCCTAAGTTCTAAGGATGGGGACAAGTGAGATAAAGTAGCTCTCAACCTGACAAGTGTCAAGTTGGGGAAATGCATACAAAGGGAATGGACTTAGTGAACTTTCCAATATGTTTCTCCATTCATTCCATCATTTCTCCATTCCTGCACTCATGAATTTTCAGTGGTCCTCCATATTTTCCTATTACCATCACTACACATGTACCTTACCCAAGATAGTACTAATAATGTACTTGTTATTGTACTTGGGGAAATGAAGAGAGGGACTAAAGAAGTGGGTTTTCAAGCCCATGGGATACTGAAGAGACGAGTTGTCAGGCTCATGAGAAACTCTCTCTGGGTGACAGACTTGTTGGGAATTTATTTCCCGAAGGTGCCAAACTAAAGCCACATCGCTTTGATACTTCTTTTTTGGCCTATTGTTGAATCCCCAGAAAGAAAATGGGGCAACCGAAGGACTTTTGAGCAGAGAAGGGGCACATTTCCTGGGGTGAGACAAGCATGTAGGGAATGAGAGACGGTGGGCTGTCAGATTGAGTTGGAACCTGTGAGACCATTTTTCATGTTGTTTGAGATACATTAGCCTGGTTAAGAAATACTTTTCCCAGGTGGAATTTAGTCCCATCTCGGGGGTGACCCACTACTGAGACTATTGAGTAGTGTGGTCTAAGGTTTGTAAGATCATGGAAGGTATGCACGCAGTTGGTGGACTTTCTATACAAGATAAGTGTCAATTTTATGTTAAATTATATGTTACAACTTTATTTATGCATTTTTTCTTATGGAGTTTTCCTGTGTATGCTCTGAATCTGGAAGCTCCGGAATGTCAGAGTATCGAAGCTCCAAAGAAGAATAGTTAGGGGAATTATCCACTTAAACGCTTAAGGAAAGTGTTGTGTAGTGTTAGTAGATATCCGAAGCCCAAAGTTGTGAAGCGTCAAAGCCCCAAAGCTCCAAATAAGAACAATTTTGGTAAGCGCTTGGTTCTATCTCGCGTTCATGTGAGTTTTGGGCCGAGGTAAAGGGGGCTAGTGCCCGAAAAATTATTTTTTAAGAGAGAAAGGGGGCTTAAAGAAGGGGCCTGCAGGTTTCTGAATTGTACAGACCTGCATTTGAGGGAAAATCAAAATGGAATATGAACCTTAAGAGAGGATCTATCACAGGTCTAAGAGCTAATTCGACTCCTAAAGAAGATCACCTTGACAAGGTTTTCTCTCATAGAAGGGACGAACTTTCAATTAACCATAAAATTCTACTCAGAACTCATAATTGATCATGGAAGTAGGCGTTGGAAAGATATTGAATAGTATAATAATACTGTTCACCCACAAAATTGATTTGGATAGTCATTTTCTATGGAAATAAGAAGAAATAATTATGATGCAATACTGAATCAGAATTGTTCATAATTTCATGCAATTGATAAATCAATTAGCCTAACAGGTTCTGTTGGTTTCACATTTTGTATATTTAACATCGTTTAGATCAAAGAAGGATCAACACAGAGTTCATAGGTATGGAAGATACACATGGAGCTTGCAGCCAGGATGATGATATCAGAGGGATGTATGTCAATATGGGTAATGAAGGTACAAACTCAAATGGTCATGGAGAAGGAAAGGAAGAAAACATGAACTTGATGGAGACCATTAAAAGTTTGCAGAAGGATGTCCAAAGCTATAAATATGATAATTAGAGCATTATTAAATACAAGGAGAAGCAGGAGTATTTCAACATAAAGTTAATGCAGAGCTTGGACAGAATAAAAAAGAAGATGGATAAGGAGAATGGCTCAAGAAAATCAGGAAGTCATGGGTCTCATGATGAGAGGAGAAGAGAAATAAGTGTTGGCAGACATCACAATAACTCCCCATGGAATTCCACTAGAAGAGAACATGGTAGCTCAAGTCCATCCCCTGTCAGGAAGCATAAGAGAAGGTCTGGGTGGATGAGGTACAAGGACAAATGAATAAAATCAAGCCTCATACTTTTGATGGTGAGCAAAAGAAGGATGAATATGTTGAGACATGATTTATAGGCATGAGAAATTATTTTCAATTGCATAATTACTCTTCACATGCAGAAGGAAGAATTTCCATCTATCATCTCAAGGGAAAGGCATCCATGTGGTGGGACCAATTTCTACAGGTGCAACACATTAATGAGAAAAGTGTTACTTGGAAGGAATTCAAAAAGTATTTTCAAAACAAATACTTGACTAAGTGATACTATGACAAGAAAATGAAGGATTTCTTTGAACTCAAGCTTGGGATCATGACCATAGATGAATATGAAAGAAATTTTTTAGAACTTCTAAAGTATGTTTCTTTCATCAAAGATGAGATAGCTAAGATTCATAGGCATTTGAGTTGGCTTCCATCATTCATCAGTGGTAAGATACAATATGATGATTCAAAAACATTGTATGTAATGTTATGAACCACCCAGGCCGGGCCACGATACACCAAAGAACTCTTTTGTTCTCTCTATGGAACATATTGTAACATACCCAACATCCAATTGATCTATGCCACATAAAATTTTTGAACTACATGCAATTAAAACATATACACATAGAACCTTTTAGAAACTTAATATATAAAACGTAAACGTACGAATACATTATGTAAAAGAACGAATTCATATTGAAATAACAGTAAACATAGACATGAAACATATATACGAAATACCCATAAACATACAGACAGTTATAACCATGCATAGGATAAACCCATAAAAATGAACACGAAAATAATAATGCAACATGTAAATTTATCACACAATTGGCACTTATCTTGGTAAGAATATCACACAATTGGCACTTATCTTGGTAATCTTGGTAAGAATATCACCAACTATGTGAATACCTTCCATGAACCTCCTAGCCTTAGACCACACTAATCATCACTCTCAGCAATGGGTCACCCCCGAGTTGGGACTAAACGCCACCCGAGTAAATGGATTCCTAACCAGGATAATGGATCATAGACAATAGGAAATGCTCTGTCACAGGTGCCTATTCAAACTAACAGCCTACAGTCCCTCATTCCCCACATGCCTATCCCACCCCAGGAAGTGTGCCCTTTCTCTGCTCAACAGTCCTTTGGTTGCCCCACTTCCTTTCTGGGCTTCAACAATAGGTCGGATAGGAAGTCTCAGAGCCCTGTAACTGTAGTATAGCACCTTCAAGAAAACAATTCTCAGTAATTCTCTCACCCAGTGAGAAACTACTCACGGGCCTGACAACCCGTCTCTTCAATATCCCACATGCCTAACAACCCGCTTCTTCAGTCCAACTCCCAAGCTAACCAGGTACACAAATAGTTATAGTTATGGATACAAGTTTTGGTATAGTGTGTAGAAATTTCGATACAAATTAATGTATTCCTGTGATTCTCCTGATCTAACAAGTTTCACTATTTGTTAAATACAGAATCGCTTCTACTATTACTTTTGCGGAAGCAATT